>OOFJ01059732.1:3934-16186 GCA_900323375.1 Benthosema glaciale
GTAGCAACAGTGGTGGGAAGTACAACCAAGTACATTTACTTAAGTCCTTCAGTCATCTTCAGCCCTATATATACATTTTGGCCATTTGAAAATGTCCAATCTACAAGCTCACAATAACCTGCTTCCGCCAGAGTGCGGTAGTATGAGATCACAATTTCCCTCCTCCTACTTTGATCTGGGCACTCAAGCAGAAACGATGCGAGACAACAGCGGGACAAAAATATGATATATCCATAATCATTTTGAGTTGTAGTCTTGTTAGGTTGTTTTTGCGCTGTGGCACAGCTTCAATATGTCACCAGTCTGGCGTTGATCCCGCCTCTAGCAGCGGCGTACAGCCGCATATAGCTCCGAACAGATTTTGTTCGGCGGACATCGTCTCTGCCCGTGAATATCCAGATGGGGTGCAGTAGAAGCAACACACTACTGCCCCCAGGTGTTGGAGGCAGGTTAAGCTCACAATACATCGCAACGCATTGTTGTGAACTTGTAAATCTGCTATTTTCAAAAGGTTTGTATACATTTGAAATTGAAATGGGACATGTGCATAGCGAGTAGCCTACTTTATACTTTTGGTACTTTATGTACATTTTTATTCCAACACTTTTATACGACTCAAGTAAGTTTTCAATTCCTTCTTGTACATTATTTTACGGAGTAATTAGTTAAACTGCAGTATTGATACTTTTACTTAAGTAAAATAATTGAGTACTTTTCCACCACTGGGTAGCAACAGTCATTCCACTCCCTCTCTGTTTTCTCATTCTTTTCACAAACATCGAGAGGTATGCAGGATATGAAAAAAGCACAATTTGACATGCACTCTGCTCTACACATGAGCATTTGAAGCATATAAACTTTCCAGTAGAAACACAAAATCAGGTCACATTTTGATGGTCCGATGACCATCCTTACAACATCCTGCTCCATCTTTTCATCTCTGTTGGTTAGGAAGTCCTATGTCCCTCTCCCCCCCCCCCATGATCCCACCAGTTAGTCACAGCCAATGTTTTCAACCTTAGAGCACATGTGTGCTATATTCCAGGTCTGTTCCGTCCTTCTTTCTAGCATCATTGCATACTGTAAACTAATGCTTGGAATGGATTAGGAATCACGCCTTTGAAAATATAGGCCTCTCACACAATTTTTTCTAGCCAATTACAATGTCAAGTCACCCAACCCTGTGATCATGTATAAGTAATTTGGATGGGGTTGTTTGCAACAAACAATTAAATTTTTCACATTTGTGGTGCCCCCTATGGATGAAATTGTAATAGCTTTTGGTGCTGCGTTGATTAAACCACCATCGACGTTTGATTCAAATTTGGGGTGGATTGGACATTTGTTCATTTTTTAGTAAACAGGCCCCTCCCACTAACTTCGGAAGCTGATTACTATCAAAATAGACTATAAAAATTCTGCCTAACGGTTCCATTTGTACACTTTAACAATATACATTGTGGTCCCAGAGATAGAAATGCCATTAAATGGGACTCCGTAGCTTAATGCAGTTCAAACCGGGGGTCCTTGAAATTAAAATGTTTGAAAATCACTTCTAGAGCCGTAAAATATTCTCTTATTGGGGTCCTTGGCGTATATTCTCTAACGGGGTCAATGGGCTAATGAGTGTCAATTTGGGGGTCCTTGACATGAAAACGTTTAGGAACCAGTAGGTTAGAAGACGTTATCATTAGAACATATTGTGCTTAGTTCAGACATAGTCCCCAGCCACTACACTCCTCTCTCCTCCTCTCTTTGTCTCTCCACAGATCTACAATTTTAGCTGAATGCCTCTCGTCTAAAGGCCAACTTCCCTACTTTCCCTCTCTTCTATTTTTTTTCTTCCTACAGCATGACCTCCTGTGTGTATCCTTCTGTCACTCATTCTCTCTCTCTCTTTCTCTCTCTTTTCCCCCAACAGTGATGTGTTTCTGAGCTAGGGCTGCTCCCAGTGTCTCCGCCATTCCTCCTCAAACCGCCCCCCCTCTCCATGCGCACACATACACACACACAAACAAACACACACGTACACTGCATGGGAACTTACACAACAAACACATGCACGGAAACATGGAAAGATCCACTCCTGTACATGTGCACGCACACACACACACACACACACACACACACACACACACACACACACACACACACACACACACACACACACACACACACACACACACATACTGTTGACTGTGCTGCGTGTTTGCCTTGCAGGCTAATGGACATAATTTTTTACACATGGAGCATGAGACAGCCGTCTCTCTGCTGAAGAGTTTCCAGCGGACGGTGGATTTGGTGGTTCTGAGAGACAGCAGTTCACGCTAAAAATAGTTTTCTAACAAACACATCCAACGCTTCTCTTCTCATCGCCACCCCGCCCCCCTTTGCTGGAGGCTTGCGGAACTGAACATGAGCCCGCCTCATACCTTTTAGAGGAGAATACAGACGTTCATTTGCCTATTGCTGGACCAAGGGCAAATACTAGTGCCAAATGTACCATAGGAAACATATCGGCTCGTCCGTCTGTCTATCTGTCTGTCTGTCAGCAGTGGGTGACTTGATAGATGGATGGATGGACAGAAAAACTGTACAACACTTGGCAGGCTCCTACGGGCCTGTTGTAGTTGAGGTGAAGTTAGCACTTGGATCCCTTGGTTGGTTGGTTGGTTGGTTGGTTAGTTGGTTGGTTAGTTACTTAGCAATTTAATCTATTGGTTTGTAGGTCAGTTACTTTTGTTATTTAGGTTTGAGGTATTTATTTGCTTCTTCACACTTCCTTTTTCCTGTTCCGTTGCGTTCTGTAATGTTCTGAATGTGTTCTGTTCTGTTCTGTTCTGAATTGTATTCTGTTCCGTTGTATTCTGTTCCGTTCATTCTGCTCAGTTCTGATCTATTCATTCCTGTTCTACAGGGCCTCATTGTCTCTCATGTATAGAATTCTTAGACACCCTGCCTTGTGTACATATAGAATGTAGAATCACAACATTCTTGCACTCCCCATAGATGCTAGACACCCAGCAGGCAAACATTTCTAATGGTTTATGATTACAATTACTAGTATTGTTGATAAAATATGTTCTTAATTCTCTCCTATGAGCATACAGGGACAATTATTTTTCCAAATGGAAAAGTTTTTTAAAACACAGATTTGATCACCATCTTTGTTGCTATTTTCTGTAAAAGGTGGGGGGAGTACAGTTTTTGTAGTCCATCACTGCTAGATGTTTGAAATAACTGTTTGCTTGCACAGCTGTGCTGACTTGAAAGAGCTAAAGCAATATTTGGAAGTTTTGCCCATTGAGAATTTCATCAGGGTCAAAGCTGCTGCAGTGCCACCTAGAGAGCAAATTATGACATTGTTTACACACAGCGCACGTGCACGCACGCACGCACGCACGCACACACACACACACACACTGGTTTTGGTAGTAATAGCTCCCCTTTTGAAACACCATTACAAAAGGCCTATAGCTATTTTCTATATTGGTTCATGAATTTGACATTAATCTAGACCAAATACCAGTCATATTATTCACATTATTTGTGCCATCTTTTCAAAGTCACAAGGTTCTATATTCTTGCATTATCACTGGCGTCTCATTTGCGTGTGTGTCTTATGCACCATGTGGGGTCCGTTTGGGAACTTTTCTGGTGCAAAAGACGGTACACGCATCACATCCTTTACAATTGTTTCAATTGTTTGATGAAGTCAAAGCATGCGTTTGTGTCATTGGTCGGTGTCAAGGTTAATCAGCCAATGATCTTGGCTGTAGACCACCTATATGTTCTCTTTTTCTCTCTAGACATAAAGCTACTAACACTGAACTGCAGTGACAAATATTACTATATAATAATTATATATAGTTTGTACCATTTTGAATCAGTAAGGCTTAATTTATACTAAAATGTCGTATGACACTTTTGTCATAGGACATGACTGTGCAACAAAGTGTAAATTGGCCTTAATCCTCTTTGGCTGAAATTACACATAATCAAAAGATCAGAGCTTTCAGTGTTTGTGATCAAGATCACAAGATGATTTTGGCATAGCTCTTTTTAGGTAAACAAAGTATTTTGCACACCTGATCAATGTTCAGCATCAGCTGCGTTGGTGGAGCAGACGCTAAGTAAGGATAAGATGCACACACCATCTTCACTTGCTCTATAAAGATATTGTTATTTTTTATTTTATTTTATTTTTTAATATACAGTAGCAACATTTCGGTCAAAGACCTTCCAATTCAATTCATGCCTGAGGAATGTCTTTGACTGAAACGTTGCTATGCTAAATAAAAGTGTTTTCTTTGAGCAAGCGAAGACAGTTTTCTCCTTCGCCTTACTTGGCGGCTTAGTTAGCCCCTTTACCTGCAATCACAGGTCACTATTTAAACAACCAGGAGAAAGGGGCACAAAGACTGCGGTCAAACTTGTTGTTTCAATGTGATTTTGTATCGCTAGATTTTCAGGCCTGAAAATCTATTTAAAGTGGTTTCCATGTATGGGCATGTTACGTCTGTGATGCCCAGCCACAGTCCACCGTCCACTCACAAGGCAGTTTCTGTAAGATAACACATTGTCACACTCAGATACTTTAAGTGTGGTTAATATGTGTTGAATACAAATCCGCCTACCCCCCTTAACTTACATACAGTACATATATACGTTTGTAGATGTTTTGTTGACATTTCTATACTTACAATTTTAGCTTTTAGCTGATAATCTTATCCATCATGACGTGACGTGAGGTCTATTCAAACAACAGGGTAAACTATAAGTGCAAGATCTTTAAAAAAATAAACGATACGTTGTAGTTAGGCAGTCATGGTGAATGCCAGTCTGAAAGGCAGATGTTGGTACTTGCAGGGCATTTCTGCCTGACGCACAACCGACGGTGCCTAAGCACCAGCTGTACGTGGCATCTCGATTCCCCCAACTCCTCTTTCCATCTCAGCCAGAGCCTGAAAGTCATTTTCTGCTTCTTCTGAGAGATCCTTTAGGACCTTCTTGACCTTTGCTGCCATGAAGCCGCCGTCCCTCAGGAAGCAGGTTGGTTGAGAGGCCAACATAGCCGCGACAACCACCTTCCACTGGACAGGTTGTTGCTCTCCAGGCTCTCTCTTGGCATTCTGCCACTAAATCAGCATACCGTGCCTTTTTTCCTCTCGTACGCTTTCTGAATGTTCTGCTCCTATGTGAACGTCAACTGGACTAACAGGACTCGCTGGCGAACTGGATCTGGTCCCAGCTTATCGGTGCGTGTTCCAAACACCCCGAGAACCCTGAGACTCCAGCATTCTGGCAGCTTGTGTTGATGTAGTTGTTTTGTAGCAGGAACCTGGTCATTCTTTTGGCAATGACAGAGAAGATTTTTCCTTGAGAGTAATGCTTTGGAATTGGCCCGATGGTGGATGAATCTTGTTCTTTTGGAATCAGGATAGCCACAGCTCTACGCCACTCAATGGGGATGCTCTGTTGTTTCCAGATCAGCCTCATCAGTTTCCATACTGTAGCTCTTCCAGGATTTGATGGCATCTTTTGTAGAGCTTGCGTGGAATACCATTTGGCCCAGGGGGTGGATCTTGACCTTGTTCTTCTTGCTATCATTCACTTCGCTCAGCTTGGATGGTACTAGTTCTAACTCTGTGGTTGGAGCAGTTGGTTGGGGAACATGGCCGGAGACCCAAGAGGGAGATGCTTTCCTGCATCTGACAACTGCCTCCTTAGGTGCTCCTCGAGGTCTTCATTTGCCATGACCAGGGTGCCACTCTTTTTCTCCTCCAGCAGGCTTCTGGCCATTTTGAAGGGGTCCTTTAGGAGTTTTGAACGCTGACTCTCTTTCCTCTTCCTCCTCTCTCTAGTATGTTCAGCCCTTCCTTCTGTCCTCGGTTGTTGGCGTCCTATCTTTCGCTTGAGGGTTCACCAGGGAGTTGGTCTCAGGGGACCTGGTGTTCTGGTGGACCATCTGCAACAGTGGGCTCATTAGCGCTGTGGTGCTCAACCTGTCTCTGTTCCCTTCTTAATATGCCTGGACAGTGCAAGGTTGCATTTAGTCATCCCTGGGACACTTGTTGATCCCTTGGTGTATTCTCAAACCAATGGAGGTTGTTCCCTTCGTTCCACAAGTGCATGACCTGCATGTCTTATCCATTCTGTTCGTTACTGTTATGTCTGTCCTTACTGGTCCTTCTTGCATCCCACCTCACTCTTCAGACCTCCACTCTTCCCTGGACTCAAAAGTTTAGCAGATATCTTCTGTAGGGTCTTCAGCTAGGAGCCATCCTGGCCTGGTGTTTCGCCCCATTACCTACCTAGGGAGTGATGCATATTATCTGCAAAGTATAGTGATGAATATAGAGAGTAAATACAGAGTAATACATTAATAAAGCCATAAAATATATACATTTTCAGGGTAAGTGTGGATATGGCAGTGTGATTATTTATATTCAGGCGTATGAGTCACACAGTGGAAATAGCTGATCTATAAGCTGAGTAGCTGACAATGTGAAACATTTGACCTGTTAAACTGAAGATTGCTGTTAAACTGAAGATCGACTATTTTCGATGTGTGACACCGTGTGTACGCTGTAGTATAAATCTGGCTTGATTCATTGTTGAAGTGAATCACTGTAAAGATCAGAACCTCAAATACTACATTGAAATGACAAGCGTAGCCGGAGCCAAAGAGATAACAGTCTGATTGTTCTGTTTCTGTGTAAATGCAGCCTCTGTCTGAAATGTGTTTCATGTAATGGCGGTGATGTTTGTTCTGTTCTGTGTAACATCTGATGTTCCATTCAGAGCAGGACAACATCCTCCGCTGTCCCTTTTTTTTTATTTTTCTTGACGTCCTGTTGCTATTTTTGGAACCCTGCTCCTCCTACTAAGCATTAGGTTCAATTAATTTAAATGGGGGTGCAAATGGAAGAGCGCCACAGTCCTTTGGACGAGAGAGCCTAGACTGGCTTAATCATAGAGATGATGACAGTGAAAGTCCTCTCTGTAAATTTAACTCGGAGAGTGTACAAATAGATACATTTGTGTGGTCTCAGAATTACAAATGGGATAAATGAACACTGGTGATTTTACTGTCTACCCCCACCCTGCTATCCCAAAATGACTTAGTTTGAAATATCAAAGATATTGTGGTGAAAACAGAGAAAAAGGTTTGATAATATAATTATTTTTTACTAAATGTTTCAGGTAATTCTTTATAAATATATTGATATACCTTAGCTTTGCTCAAAAAATTGTGATATTTTATAAGGACACTATTTAAAAAAACAAATGTTATGGATCAACGTACGCACTGTACGACTTGGAGACCTACACATGTACTATCTAACTGTACAAAATGGATTTCTACTGTAATTGTGAATTTGTGTTATACAAATATATATATATTATATACATATACATGTATATGACTATAAAAACTGTCATTTTCTATGTGTTTAAACTACATACTGTAAGGGAGCCGGAGTGATACCGAGGACAATATCCTTGTACATTATAGCTGTGAATGAAATCCAGCTGGAAACGATTCATATTGATTGTGAATGTACTCATGCTTTCTGCAGTACCTACAGTACCGTACACCTACCCAACTTGAATGCTGCTTCTTCTGTTGTGTGACAAAAAAAAGTACTTTGACCTCCGAAGAGAGAACTTGCTTTTGAGTTTATAAAAGTTGGGACAGATTTTAGTGACGATTTAACGAAGCTATTTATTTCTTTATTTATTAAAAAGAAGAAAAGACATCCTTCCAGTTTTAAGTTGAGTATTAACGCGGAGAAATGTAATTGCCGAAGTATATATATATAATATATCATGTGTTTAGATTGCATTTTGCAGACGCTATCTGTACATACTATTTAAGATACAGTTTTTACAAAAATAATATATGTATAAAATTGGGAAAAATGCTGTGCAGCGATTATACTGGAGCCATTTTGTGCTTTGGGACGTTACCATTTTTTCAGTATATAAGAGGTGTTTTGAATAATGTACTAAAGTCTCTATTGTACAAATAATAAAAATGTCACTATTGGTAACTCGGGCTCCATCTGTACACTAGGCTGTGTGTATCTCTTCTTTCGGTCTTTCTCTCTTTCCCTCCGCCACTCCCTCTCCAGTAAAAAGCTATTTGATGTCTGTCATATTTTATATGTGTGATCCTCAGCCCTCCGCAGAGCAGATAATAGAAGACGTGTGGACCCATAGCTGACAAGACAAAGATAGAGCTTTGTCCCGGGGGCGGGGCCACTGCTGTAGAAAAGTTTCATTCCAAGAGATGATGATGATGTCTAGGGAGAAATTCATATCAAATTCATGTCAAGTCGTGGACTTGAAAATAAAGAAGATATATAGTGCACAATTTGAGGCATAATATATATAATATAATATATAATATGAATCAGTCAATGTTATATCTATTATGGGATAACATTAGCCAAAAAGATGAGTCTAAACTAAGAAATGAGCCAAGGGGGTGCCCGCTGGCCAAGTGGTCCGGGCACATGCCACATAGGCTTTGGCCTGACAGTGTGTCACACGTTCGAGTCCCGTTCATGACGACCTTTGCTGCATGTCTCTCCCCTTCTCTCCTTCCCACTTTCCTGTCTATCTTCACTAATTACTGTCAATAAAGGCAAAAAGCCAAAAACAAATCTTTAAAAAAAAAGAAAAAGCCAAGAATAGCAGGTTTGCAAGCTCACGGCTTGCAAACCTGCTATTCTTGGTTTTTTTTTTTTTTTTTTTTGCAAAGAGCGTTGGTGGTTCAGGTACAGTATGTTACTCATGTCTGTTTAATAACAATAGTTGTTTTAAGTGGTTATATGTGTGATCTGTCCAGCCTGGTTAATGCTTTCTGTGCCATGCCTGTAGTTCTCCTCCTGGCAGCCTGCATGGCCCTCTGAAGACCAGCCCTGCTGACCAGGCTACAGAGGAACAATTAACAATGGAGGCTAACACACATACGCATAGACGCACGCACACATACACGTCTATAGACACACGCACACATATACGTATGTGAGCGGTGAGCACACACACACACACACACACACACACACACACACACACACACACACACACACACACACACACACACACACACAGTGACTGCCGAACACAAATACTAAGTTGTGTGACGGCCAGACAACCCACACACACACACACACAGACATGCATACATTTTCTCCCACACACCCATAATAATGTCATGATCTTTGTTTATTGTGTTAGCGTATAGCTACCAGAGTGTGACAGAAACTAGAATGTACAAATATATACAGCAGACAGTTTTCGTTCAGTCCAAATGAATCAATATCCTGACTGATTGTAATCAATGACAGTAATATAGACCATTTCCATGACCCGTATTCAGCTGCTGGCTTTGCGTGCGTGAGTGAGTGTGTGTGTGCGTGTGTGGCGTGCATGTGTCTCTATCTGTGGGTAGGAAGCAGACATGTACAGTGTGTGGTGACACACACAGACACACATTGTGTCAGGGTCTCAGGGACTGTGTGAAATCCATTATTTTGTGTCAGTCTGTATAATAAGTTGACATACTGGAGGTTTCTACAAGATGTAACAAAGCACTTCATATGCGACAGTACTACATACGGTAGTGCATATTTCTCAGCCTGTGTATATATCATGCATGAACCTAGTCGGTTAGGACATCTGAATTCTAAAGCCTAGCCTAAACTCATACAAGTACAGGCACGTACGTAGGGTGACCAGATCCAAACTGTTCATTTGAGGGACACAAGTATTGCATGTGTGGGACAAGTGGGGATGAAACGGGGTTAGCAAATTATTCATATCTTGATGTCATATTAAAAATATGATATTTTTGATATGAGTACATGCGGTATGAGTACATACTGGCCTTCTGGAGTGAGTGTGGAAATATAGTGGCTGGTGGCCCTCTCCATCTACCCAGACTTAAAAGCACATCTAGCAGGAAAAGAGACAATGAGAGAACAGAAAGCCAACTATTAGGGGACTAACTATTATGGCATTTGAACACTCACACAGTCACAATGTGGGACAGGGTCTCTCAATATGTGGGACGCTTGAAAAGTATTTGAGTTGAGGGACTGTCCCACACAAAGGGGGACATCTGGTCACCATACACGTACAGTACATGGTGAATGAGATTTCAGATGAGTTAGTCACGGTGAACCCGTTTTATCGCAAAATTTTCATACTCATGAGCAGACTTCCATTGCCCCAGACTGTATGATGAAGCACTTGTAAAATCGTGTGAGTAACGCAACAGTCTGGTAACGCAAGACTAGCACGAGCCCATAGACTCCAATGCATTCTGTAACTGCCAGTTGTCACCATTTGTTGTCCCCATTCAGTAGAAGTCTATGTAGAGGAGCCGCCATTGGACTGGCCCCATGAAGTGAACAGAGTTTGCGTAACTCTGTCTATAAGGCTCTGGTATGTACAACGGTATGCCACCAGCTAGAGGCATCAGAGTGCATGGTCCTCACATCAGCAAAGTGGCTTATGTACTTAGTACTAAAAGTACTAAAATTGCAGATCTATAAGCTCACAATGTTGCATCTATGGGGGCATTGTGAAGCTTGTATACATCTACTATTTTGACACTGCTGTTCGATGGACTATAAATGATCATGCCCCAATGCCCCATAGCGAGCTATATACTGTAGAGCACAGTCTGATTAATAAAACATATAGTTTATTAGTTTTGAACTGTTGTGGAAGTTGTGTTTTTCACACAGAGATCAAACAGTTTAGTAATAAACAGTAGTGCTCTTATGATATTTATATATCATCCAGCAAACACTATACTGTACCTAGTCATTCAGTATGTTTACATGCACACAGGAAACAAGGATGCTTTGATTAGGCCTACTGGTTAAGCCAGGAATTTGAATAACTAGTTACTCCGTCTCCAACACACACGCACACACGCACGCGGTCCATTACAATATAAACAATCATTTGATTAAAGTGTGCTATAGTTTGCCATTTCCTCAGCAGAAAGTAGTGTTTCTCAGTAATACTCCTTTTTTCACGAATGAATGAATGAATGAATGAATGAATGAATGAATGAATGAATGAATGAATGAATGAATACATTCATTTCATAATAATCCGATCTATTAAAAATGCATTTGGTCTCACTACAGGAGCGAAATCTTTCAGTTGCATTACTGCTGCCACAGCATGAACAGTTGCCCAACCCTTCACTTTCCCTCCATAATTCCTCCATTTACAAAAGTATAGAGTGAGAGCTGTCTGCTTCATTCATAATTATATTGCCTGGTTGTGTATGCAGACCCATTCTATTTCTCCTCTTTTTCCCCACACATTCTGCCATTCTGGGTCTCAAAAAATACCTTGCGTGGGTTCCAAATGGCCCCATACTGTATACTACCGTGTGAAGTGTACAAGTGGAACCAAATTCCATCCCAGACTCTTCTCCCTTCTGGCTCCAAAACTATGGAATTAACTTCCCATTGCAGAACTGCAGACTCACTCCCAATCAGACTCCATCTTGGCCCCTAGCACTTGCTGTAGCACTTGCACTAGCCTTGACGACGTAACAGGTGTATGCAAAGGCTAAACTTTATAGACTTATTTAGCATTTTATTATGTAAATGTGCACTATGTGTAATGTATACTCATAGCTTCACTGCACAGACAATCAACTGTTAGGCAGATATTAGGTACTTAGCTTGCTTATGATTCTTGGTGACTATTTCTAGTATTTGATGTATTACCTTGTATCGTTCCTGCTTACTTTCAATCGCTCCGGATTAAGAGCCTCTACTAAATGCCTGCCTTAAATTTGTACACTGAGAGTTATGGGGTCATTGAAATTAAAAAGTTTGGGAACCACTGTACACTAATAATGGATTGCATTTTTATAGCGCTTTTCCAAGTGCTCAAAGCACTTTACAATGGTCCATTCATTCATACATTGGGAGGTGAAGCGGCGAACAGTTGACGCCAGCGTCCTCACTTCCCACACCAATGGTGGCAAGCTCACACCGACCGACTCATTGGAGGCAATTTGGGGTTCAGTGTCCTGCCCAAAGACACTTCGACATGTGGACAGGAGGAGCCGGGATTCGAACCGCCGACCCATGGATCATTAGATGACCTGCTCTACTTCCTGAGCCACAGTCGCCACACTTGTAGATCGGCTATTTTTGATACAACAGCACATGCAATGTGGTCTTCTGGAGTGAGTGTGGAAATATA
>OOFJ01059743.1:3163-24356 GCA_900323375.1 Benthosema glaciale
AAGGTGGAGGTAGAGAGGAGCAAGCTCATGGTGTCCCTGCAGGAGTGCCAGTCAGAGGTGACCAGGGAGAACCGCCACCTGGCTGGCGTGGGGAGCGAGAGGCTCATTAAGGAGCACAGGGTAAGAGGCAGCTGGCTGCGCATCATGTATCAGTGAATGGAGTGTGGCAGAGTTCAATGCACATTCAGCCCTCAAGTGCGAAGGTTTAGTTTCACTTAATGCAGGGAAAGCGGAGCCTGCTCTGATGTCAAGGATATACCTGTACTTATTTTTAATTGCCTTCGTTCAGTGGCAGTTGTCTGCTTCAGTGTCCCCATTCAAGATTAATTATACTAAAATATCGAAGTTGTCCAGAATCTGTCATCTATCATAAAAACATGATAAACATTTAGACATTTAGAAATGTTTATCCACAACATTATACACATAGAATTTAATCCATAGTACCAAAAGTTCTACATTGTAATGGCGGGCATAGGAAGTATTCATACTAAAAGGTATCCATTGCAATAATCGTCCTCAGGTGCCCCAGAGAAGTAGGTGGCTGTGGACACTTTATTTCCTTATGAATGAGTCATTGAGTCATTGTATTCGGAGTACAAGATAATAATAAAGATAACAATAAACAGTAGCCCACTGAGTCTTCTGGAAGTGAAAAATAACCATCCTGTTTATATACAGCATAGCAGTGAAACTAGTGTTGTCCTTCTTTAGGCCTTTTTTAGGGAAAAGGGCCCTCAGTCCATCTGTGAGAAGAGGTTACAACTGATGGAGGAACTCTGTCAGAAACTTCCTGATACTGACCCTGCTCACCAAACCCTGGAGGCTGCCAGAAAGGCCTACTCTGAGGTCAAGGAGGAAATTGATTGCACATATCAGAAACTAATGCATCACCCTGATAAATGGAAGGAGTACCACTCAAGGTATAAATAATTAAGTACTATAATTACATAATTGCATTTGCCAGTTTATCACATTTACAGTAAGCAAGCAATAGCAATGTGTTCTATTTCTTTCTAAAATAACAATGTGTTGTTCTCTATTTACAGATATGCAGAGCTCTCATGCTGGCTGATATCAAAAGAGAGCCAGCTCAGGCTGCTTAGAAACCGTGCCAGTGACCCCAATAAATATGGGCAGGTGAAGGCCACCATCACAGTAAGTCTTCTTCATGCTCACATTCTCGCTTATAATGTACATAGTACATACAGTACTGTACATGCACGCAAATGCAATGTTGTTCTTTTTTTTATACAATTCGACCACGTCTATCCATGGTAATGTGACATCTTTGCGCTGCGTAAAATATGCCCTCTCCGTTTCCAACTGTGTCTACTCCTCATACTCCTCACATCTCATTTCCTTTATTTAATGCGGAATGCATTCACACCTGCAGTGAATCGGATTCAGGTGCGCTTTGAAGCGAAGTGAAACCTCAGTTTTAATCGTTTGGTGTGAATGCAACATTAGATTTGAAAAGGTATTTTTTTTTGTCACTACTATCATGTCGTCTAACCCACATGGATTATGCTTGCAGGAACTGAGGAATGATGCAGAGCTACAGGAAGGCAACCTTGGCTGGCTGAAGGCTCGTATGGCCAGTCTGATTGAGATCAGTTCTGACAGTGAAGCCCAGAGACAAGCAGCAACGCTTAGCAAACTCTCTGCTGATTTTAAGGGCCTCCTCTCCTCCCTGTTAGAGGTAGTTATTGTCTTTTAGCAATGTTCAGCATTAGAGATTTTATGTTATGTTATGTAGATGCAGGAACACATTGATTGGGACACATTGTTGTGCATTACTCTACTGTAAGGTAGGGAGAACTGTAACATACAGCAATCTATATCTCTATATGAAGAGGAAATATATTTCATTATACTGTACACACGCACCCTGTCTTGCTATTGTACACTGTGGTTTTCAATCAGCCATAGTATTTCATTGATTGGTTGAGGCAGGGCGCAAACACTATCCTCTCTCTTATTGTTCTGCCTCATAGGCTGAGAAGATGGTACTGGCTGTGGGGGACTGTGTGCAGTTCAGGGAGGAGGTAAGAACCACTCTGGATGAGCTGGTTCAGGGGCAGAAGGAGGCCCATGCTGAAGTCACCAGGATACTGGACTGTAAGACGGTTCGAGAGGCCCAGCAGCTACTGCTTGGACACCAGGTGAGAGCCCCATGAAGCTCACAATGCTCATCAATTTACATTGAGCTTAACTATGGGTCTAAAATCTAAAAACAACAATAGAATCTGTCCATAGACAGATTTTATTGTTGTTTTTAGATAACTTATTTTATTTCATATTGATTAGATTATCTTATCATTTTCATCTTATTTAAATATTTTATCCATTTAATATGTAAAACAAAAACTGAAGTGCAAGCATCAATGGACCTTCTGAAGTGAATTTACATTTTCGTTATCGTCTTATTCAAATGCATATGAATTCAAAACAATTTCACAAAACAATTCACCAATAAATGAACGAACGAACGAACAAACGAACGAACGAACGAAGACAGACAGACAGACAGACAGACAGACAGACACACAGACAGACAAACAGACAAACACACAAACACACAAACACACAAACAAACACAACACACACACACACACACACACACACACACCGGTAAATGAATACGAGAAAAGGATTAGTAATTATTTAAATAGCAAATAGTAGCGCACAATCATTCCTAGTGGATTTACTGTATCTTTGGTCCACAGCAACTTGTGAAACGTATGAAGCTGAAAAGGAAGGACGTGCAGCAGTTGGTATCCAGGGGTCAGCAGCTGCAGGCCGAGGAGGGACTGGGGGAGACGTTACACCAGGACCTGCACAGTCTGGAGAACACACTCAGCAAAATGGAACAGAACATGGACTCACAGGAGCAAAGCCTAGAGGTGAGCTCATACGCTACTTTCCCAAAGTGCATTGAAAGACAGATAGGCCAAACGTTCGGGTTACCGTAACTACAATATTTTGTTGTATTGCTTAAATGGGACATTATATCTGTCCATAAACAGTCCGAACCATTTTGCCCGCAAAATGATTGCAATGTGGGGCGCCCGCTGGCCAAGTGGTCCAGGCGCATGCCACATAATAGGCTCCCGCCTGACAGCGCGTCGCGTGTTCGAGTCCCGTTCATGATGACCTTTGCTGCATGTCTCTCCCCTTCTCTGTTTGCTGTCTATCTTCACTTACTCCATGGTGAACGACAGCTGATATTATATTATTCCCCCCTCCCACACGCACGCATGCATGCACACGCGCACGCACACACACACACACACACACACACACACACACATACGTAAAGTGAAAAGTACTACTGTATATAAATCCCAGGTATTATTATTATTATTATCCCCAGGTCACACTGGCAGCATGGCAGGAGTTTGACAGTCAAGAGGAAGCTGTGCTGGGGTTTGTCAACAAGGCCCAATCCGCAATGGAGAGAGATCTCAATTTTAGCAGTCCAGAGAGCCTGGGTGTTGAACTGGACCAGGCCAAGGTTAGTCAAACTCGTCGTGATTGATTAGGTTCAATTCACTTCACTTCATTCAACATTAACACTCATGAGAGAGAACCCTAATGATTATGAGATTAACACAGGTTGCTAATTTTAAACTAATATCTTTCCTTCCTTCCTCAATAGGTTCTGTTAAAACAATGTGAAGCTGAGGCATCCCATATGAACACCTTACTGAGGAGGGCAACAGAAATCCAACTTGGACCAAAGAACAAGACTTTGCTCTTGAGCCAAGCTCGCTCTCTCAGTGAGCGAGTGGGCAAAGTGGAGGCTGGCCTAAAAAAAGAGTAAGACTGGTTGTCAAAAGGTTCCAGAGACTCAACTACTATCCTATACTTTTGTCCACTTCATTATTAATTATTATTTACAAGTGTCTAACAATGATATAGCGTATTTCAATCCTCAACCCACTACTTAAAAATGTATTGTATTAAACAATAGTTGGACACATTCAATATTATCTTTACCATATATATACGTACAGTATTGGCAGTTTATTAGTGATGTACGACTATAATGGATGCTTCTTTATTCCAGTGTCAAGGCTCTTGAAGGAATGAAAACTCAGTGGGACGAGTTTGGAGGTGGATTTGAGGCCTTTTCCGTATGGATATCTGATAAAGAGAAACAACTTGACACACTGAAAAGTTCTACTGTTCTTCTTGACCAGCAGATCCATACAGTGAAGGTACTGTGAATTACAAAGCTGTGATCTTTCACTGCACCCTGTACCTTCTGAATTCTACACTGTACTCTACTTACGTCATTTCAGTGGTCATTTCACTGACTTAGTTAACATCAGGCCAAACGTTCGGGTTAACTACTACTGTTCTTCCTTCTCTCTGTGCCCAGGCTATCGGTGCAGAACTTCAACAACGGGCGGAGGTTCTGTCTCAGCTGGAGGCACACTCGCAGGCAATGGCCCAGTTTGTGTCCTCAGGGGAGGCAGCTCGTATCAAGGCCCGTCTGACCCAGATCGGAAGGTACTGGGAGGAACTGAAGGAGAGCGTGCAGCAGGTTGACGGACAGCTGGAGGAAAGCTCCTCTCACCAGCAGAAGTTCAACACCAGCCTGCAGGAGGTATATACTGACGCATAAAATAATTGTTTTAGTATAATAAATAAACGAATAATAAACACTGTCCTAAGCAGTATTGTATTGGACGGTGTTTCACAGCGAAAATAGACTATCTACAAACATTGTGAGCTTTGAATAGTTTTGAAATTCTTTGAACATTTGGGGGGGAAATAAAAATCTTTTGAAATGTTTGAAATTGTTTGGACAATGTAAAATTGGAAAATGATGGGTACATGATGCAATTTGTGGTCTCCGACATCTTCCAGGCACAGACAACACTTGGTGACCTGCATATAAAACTAGAACATCCTGTCACATCGTGTGACTCCTCGTCTGAGACATATAAAGCTCTTCAGAACCACATGGTAATTCACAATTAAATTGTCTTTACATACTCTATTCTCACCTACTATATTTGGAGGTAAATGTATCAGTATATGTTCCTCCTCTCTATCAGTTAATGTAACATTGTTGTTTACATTTTCTCCAGGATGTATATCAGTGTCTGGAGAGGCTGAAGGCGACCCTGCTGTCACTGTCTGCTGGGGCCAGAAGACTCAATGACAGGGAACATGCAGAGAAGGAGGTTACAGCTCTACTCACCAGCTATGAACAAAATATACACCAGGCAAAAGATAAACAAAGCACCCTGGAGAACCTGCTATCCCTTTGGCAACGGTAAGGACAGTATTAGTATATGGACATATGTCTCTACACACACAGGACTTTGCTAGTATGCAGAAGAATCAGGATGTATTGATTGAAACATTGCACCATGTGCTCAGATAGTTGCCACCTGATTTCAATAGGTTCATGTAGATTTCACATTTATGGTCATATCTACTGTATTGTTGCATTTCAGGTATGAGAAGGATCGCTCCAACTTTGTCTCTTGCTTGGAGAGAAGTGAATGTGCATCCAAACCAGAGAGCCACGGACTGTCTGCTGATAAAACCAAGCTCCAGACTGAGATACAGGATTTGCAGGTACAGTTAATAAACATAATATTGTACTGTACTGTGATTAAAATCACACCTGTGTGAAGTAAGTGGTGCAACTGTAGGGTTCCCTGGGGGGTCCCCGGAACTACCACAAGACCCCAGAAGTTACACCAGACCCCACAAGTGACATGTTACACACCGGACTCCACAAGTGACAAGTTACACCCAGGCCCCATGAGTCACAAGTTACACACCGGACCCCACAAAGGACATATTACACACTGGACCCCACAAGTGACAAGTTACACACCGGACCCCACAAGTTTCGTGCTTATACATACATACCCGGAGACATACACACATCGCTACTTAAGTGGTTGCACCACTTAAAAATGACACGTGTGTGAAGTGAGGAGCGCTCTTATCATCATACATCACATTTCGTGCTCATACACACAAACACGCAAAGCTGTGCATAGGATGGGCTAGCGCCCCTCAAAAACATAACTATATACATATACACATGAATCAAATACTGAGGAAAGTCTCATGATGTTTGCAGGGAATGCACCATGAAGTGAGGTCCTTGGAGCCCCTTCATGCTGGACTGGTATCCATGGAGAGATCCTTGTATCCAACAGCTTCAGAGGAGAGGGTAAAGCAGCTTAAAGGAGACTTAGAGATGCTGCAGAAGAGACTGCAGTGTCAGAATGAAGCCGTTCCTCACCGGTAAGATTGATTCTCACTGCAGAGATGCTTTGCCATTCAATTTTAGGCAGTAGTTTCACATCGCTGGTTAAGCTTAAGATGATAATGTATAATTGTATAATTATTAGCATTTCTCTCACATTCCCATCCTCCCAACCAGAATCCGAGAGCTTCAGAATCACCTCTCCCACATGGAGCATTTTGACCAGACCCTGCTGAAGTTCTCCCAGTGGAGTGAGACCATGCTTTCCTCTCTCCATTCAGCCTCACAAATCAACACCACTAACCTGCAACCAGCTGTGACCCATGTAAAGGTAAGAACTAAAAATGACCCCTCTCCCCCGAGTATGACGCAATAACAAAATGCCCGGCATCGCCATGTGGATTTGGCGAGATGAAATAATTTTTCACGCATTCCAGATTAATTCACAGTGAGTGAGCAGGTAGTGGCTTCAGTGTTTTCCTGTATTGTCTATGGCAGGAGACCCTGGCAGCGCTGCAGGAGAAGGCCAGTATGAGGAAGAGCTTAGAGCAGCAAACAGAGAGACTGTGTGGATCTTGCGAGCCTGGCGATGCCCAGCTCCTCCAGAGCAGGCTGGAGAGCTGTCTCCAGGCCTACCTGGAGGCCCAGCACATAGCCGAGCTCCAGCTAGAGTGTCTTGAGAGACTGGAGGCGTTTCTTCAAACCCACGGAGCGGCAGCGGCGGTCCTCCAGGGTCTGAGACAGACTGTGGAGAGCGCTGGGAGCTGGGACCGGGGCAGGGTGGAGGAACTGCAACAGGAGTTGGCCACCATAGTGCCCGACATCAGCCAACTGGAAACACTGGCTGTCGGCCTGGACAGCAGCCTCTGCAAAGGTCATCTCCACATCGGTGGCGATGAGGGATCTCGGACGTCATGCCGCGTGCTGGCCGACACGCTTAGCACCGAGCTGGATACAGTCAGGAACCTGCTGGGTACAAAACAGAGTGAAGCAGAAGCCCTGGGGTCTTTGTGGGCTTCATTCAGACAGCGCAAAGAGCAGCTGCTCAAAACCGTGGAGGACATTGAGGATAAGGCCGATCATCAGAACCTCAAAGAACCCAGCCTACATGCTCTGCAGCAGAGGTAAAGTTCTGTGTTCATTTAACTCAATGTACAAATGTAACCACATTTACATTTGTACACTCTGGACATTGAGGATTGTACTGTGCACAGTTTCTTCTGTGGTCATTAGATCAACATTATCATGTATCAAAGTCAGATCAAACCTTTTTAGAAAACACATTTAGCTAAACTTGGCTTTCAAACAAACAAATGTTATGTTATACAGTAATAAACAAGCATCTGTGTACACACTACAGTATGTTTGTGCTTGTGTACAGTCATACATGTATCATGCACATGTGGATGCATGTATGTGTGTAAATGTAAACATATGCTCTAGTGTATGAGACTGAGAAAAGCAACATTTTCCCCCTCCATTTGCCAGGCTGCGGTTCTTTAACCAGCAGGAGGATGAGCTGCAGTCTCACCAGCACGAGGAACAGTGGCTGAGGGACAAAGGCCAGCAGCTGGCTCAGAGAGACGCAGAGCTGGCTGGAGAAGTGCTTCGAGAAATCAACCTCCTGGAAACCACATGGGAGGACACCAAGAGACTCATCACTGACAGGTACTAGGTAACTCCTAGGTCACTTTGTGTGCATGCGTGTAAACACATACTGTAGTTGTAAATGACCTCACTTTCTCACTGGCAGACAGGAGCAGTGCAGTGTTCTTGTGGAGCTGATGAGAGACTACCAGAGTCTGAAAACCTCCATCAACACCGTCATAGAAAACACTGAAGCTATTGTGGAGATTGGCTCTGCTCTGAAGGACCACGAGGAAACTAAGAGATCACTGTCCAAGGTCAGAACTAATGCATATTCATTTGTTGTTTGGTATCAACATGTGCAAAATCTTGTTGAACTGTAGCTGTGTACTGTAGCTCATTTAAAGGCATAGCTAATTTAAATGTATTACTTTCAAATGGAATGCAAAACATAGAAAAATCTTTGTGAATATATGAAGTGATGTCAAATTACTTCACATGTTCAAAATGTTTGCAATATTGTTTGCAATATTTCCATGTGCAGCATGAGGCAGCTAAGTCAGAAATGGCGAGTAAACAGCGGGAGTTGGACCAGTTTTCCAGCAAAGGCAAACAGTTGCTGAGTGAGCTGAAGAAAATTCAAGACTGTGATTCTCAGATGATGAAGAAGGACAGTGAGAGCCTGGTGGATCAGTGGCTTGATGTAAGTGAATGAAATAACACTTAGAGTAATTGGAATCACAATAAGATTAAGTTCATCCCTCTGGGTCAGGGCAGCAACAGACTTTCTTCTCCTCAGCATCTCTTTAAAGGACAACTTCTTCAACCAAGGTTCATGTTTTAGGTTGTTATTAGAGAAAGTAAAAGATAAGTGTTATTTATTTATTTATTTATTCTTCTTTTTTCATTTGCTGCTTTCTTTCGTTTTAGCGATTTTTGCACATTTTAACAGGGGGGCGAGGGCATTCAACCATGGGTCTTTATGTATTTCTTTACAAAGTGTTATGGCGATTTCTTTTTTATTATTTACTATAGTCCTACTAGACCCCAGAAAATTACATCTAGACACAACAAATCACAGGATCTACTGAATGAAACAAACTCACATATTGAGCCTACGACAAACAGTATGTCAGCCCCCTAGTACCTTCCTCCTTCACATTCAGTAGATCCCGTGATCTTTTGTGGCCAGGTGTAAAAGCAGTTAATAGGAGCGTGGTCTTGCTCAAGGACACGGCCACCTTCCTATTCCAAGACTGCCACCGTAACTCCTAAAACTCTCACTCCTATCTTGCAAAAGCTTGAGCTAATCCCAAGAATTTAAAGAAAGAAAATGCATACACTCAAAATGTATTTGACTGAATAACTACATTAAATGCCTACATTTATTGTACTAGGAAATTCCACTGCATGGCAGTGCCTCTGACTGATTAAACCTCAAAATACATCAATAATATGATCTAGATCTATTAAATGGCATTACCATACATACACTGTATGTAATTTGGTGTTCATTATATTCAAACGGGTAAGGACTTAACATTAATTGCCAAGTAAAATGAACGTAAAAGCCTTGACTTGGTGTCACTTTACATACCTTGTGCACTTCCCTTGGCATCATTAGTAGTCGTCTTTACTACTACTGTAGGTGTCTATTGGACACACATTCTAACTGACTGGATTTCATTTTCAGCTGTCTGAGAGGATAGATGAAAACATTGACTGCTTGAGCCGGAGTCTGGCAGTGTGGGACGAGGTGCGCCAAATCAGTGAGGATGTGGAGAGCTGGACAGGCAGCTGTGTGATGGAGCTGAGCGAGAGCCTAAACAACCTCAATGATAGCCAGAAGATATCTGCAAGGCTTACTGTGTTACAGGTAAAGATATGTGGCATTCAATTTTTTTTTACAATGATAACTGTGGGGGGGGAGGGATGGGATGGGGATAAAAAAAGAAAAAAGGATATGTTCAACTGTGCTATTTTGTTTGAATAATTGAATTTCCTGCCAATAAAAACATTTCTTAAAAAAAAAAAGATATGTGGCATTGTTGTTGCAGACAGACTGTTTTCAAATCCCATTTTCAATATTTTGTCCTGGTTTGTAGCCTACTTTACTTAAGGTGACTGATAGGGAAGCTTATTGCAATGCAAACAGTTATCATCCCAGGAAAGTACGAAAGTCAAATAAGTACTTTACATTACAATAATATCTATACAGTATATGGTGTCCCTATTTTGACCATTATAGGTGATGTGGTGTGTTTTCAAACAGATCTAAAATCTCACTTGTAGATCGTCTATGTTCGTAGCTTAAAACCATTGTACAACCATGAATGTTTGGAAAATTCCCTGAAAGTATCTGAACTAACTGTTCCAACATGATACACCCATTCAGCTGTCACTCAGTATAATCATAAAAATGCTGGTCACAAGAATTATGGGTGACTATGACTCTGACTCAAGACACATATTACCTCCTCACTGTGTAGCAAAGATCATACGGTATGTCACTATTTATGTAGCAAGGACATGTGCCGACCCTGAGCTATGTATAAAACATTCCTTTATGTTCTTATTTATTGGCAGATGGAGATGGGCGAGAAAGAGAAGAAACTTGAGACCCTGCAAGGGAAAGTGACAGAACTGAAGCAGCGCAGTCGAAGTCAAGAGACTCCTGCTAAACTACAGGTAGTTATTGTTTTTGACCATTTATTTAGAGAATTAAATTTAGGCCGATGATCACACTTCACAGCAACTTAAAATACAAGCAACGGTAGCACAGATGATGAATTTGTTAACGTATTACCAACAACAACTGCTCATGTCAGGTGCTAGAGGCTGACCTGCGAAAAAAGATCAGCAGTGTTCAGAAGCTGTGTGAACAAGCCAGGGGAAACCTGCGAGACTTCAGCTCACAAAGGAAACAGTTGGAAGACTACATTTCACAGATGTCTGCTTGGTTGAAAAGTATGGAGGATTCCTTGGTTTCCTCACCCACCGGTTCAGACCCTGAGGACATTTGCAGAGTGAAGGTATGAACAATGTGTGAACTCACACAGCAGAACAATGCAACATAACATGAGGGAATGTACAACACCGCAATGTTGGTGACCCCTGCACTAGGGCCTTGGGCCTTCAAGTACAACTATTCTACAGTAACTCGGCAAGATGATGATCTTAAATACTGTAAACTGCTGCAATGTGCATTTTTGAGTTTTACTAAAACACCATTACGAATGTACAACTTATTCAGATCATTGCTGCTGTAATCTTCCTGAGATGATTTTAAAGTCCTAGTTATATCACAAACTGCATTATGCTTTATGTTCCTTCAGGAGCCTTCTACCGCAGGCTTGCTACTGTACATACAATATGCATAACCCTTACAGAAAAGACGATTCCAAATTATAGAACACTTTATTATTATAATACGGCCCTGCTACTCCTTGCTGACTAAGGTTGTAGAAAACACTAAGGGAAAAGAAGTAGATAATGAATTAATCAAGTGTAAACGTAACATTTTTCTGGGTGACAGGATCTGCAGAAGGAGTTGCAGAATCAGCAGGGAAGCATCGACTCCACCCGGGAGAGTCTCAACACGCTGTGCAGGAAATATCCCTCTGAGGAGCTGGCTGGCCTGGGCTCGGCTCTTACCGACCTCATCAAAAGTTATGAGTCTGTCAACCAGCTTTCGGCCAGGACCCTGGCATCCCTGCAGCACTGTCTGCAGCAGCACTTCAACGGTGAGTGTTCTGATGACTCACTCTGGAGCAGATCATGTGTAATTTAAGCAATATTACACAAGCGGGTGTTCTTTAACGTCATTAATGCAACGCCTGTGGTGCCCTAGGGGCGAGTTCTGAAAGGTATCGCACCACAAAGCTATCGGAAAGGTATCGCACCACAAAGGTACCAGGTGAAATAACTTGATTATTTCAACGGCTAGAAAGGTGTTCAACCAATCAGATTGCTTCCTCAAAACGACCTGTTGTATAATATTATATTGTACATAGGGGTACTGCACATTACAATCCTCAGTGTTCATTTTACTCCAACTCTCGTTGGAAAATAAATTGGTTCCATATAGGTACAGAAAATGCACCACACAAGTTGATGATCCATAAGGCTACAATCAGCGTGTGTTGTGCTCCCATGAATGACATGAGTAAAATGTACTGTAGACAGATCTTCATCTATCAATGTCATCTTCATCGATGGAAAACATGCTCTCTTTTGTTCTTCAGACCTGGTGCAGGAGTTCCATCGCTGGCTCTCTGAACAGAGGGAGATAGTTAAAGAATGCTCAGACCGATCTGGAGACACACGCATTGTGGAACGGAAACTACAGAAACTAAAGGTAGAACTGATACAAATGATACTGAATACACCCTGTAAATACAATATCAGTTGTAGTTCATTTTAATTCAACAAGAAAATATTGTTATGACATTTACACACAATAGGTGTTACAGTACGTTGTACATTAATTGGTATATTATATTATTCATTGGTATGATACTGTAGAGTCTAGATACTTGTTACTCATTAGGCTAATCAGATTTGTATCTAGTGTTTTAAATATTGATGTATTTTGTATAATATAATATAAGATAATATAATATAATGTCAAATCTTGTTAATTGCAATGCCCCTCCTATAGGGCAGGGGTTCTCAACCCGTGGGTTGCGACCCCTCGGGGGTCCCTTTTTTGCAACTGAATGGCTGAAAAATGGAAATTGAGAGTTTACATAGTACACATAGTGCATGCATAAACTTTCCTAAGGAACTCACCTGTGTCCTTCCCTATACATGAGTTTCCAGTTTTTCCCATGAAGCCTTGCGTGAATTATGGGCATCACTTCATGTTGTCAGTCACTCAATTCATTTGGTATCCTATCAAAGCAAGTATTTGCGAGACTGTTCATCATTGACCGCTTGACAAATAAATCTTGCAATACTTCCGAGCCAGAAACAATACATGGCACTGTTTAGATCCCTCAATAAAATTGCACATAAAAAAACAAGTGATTAGAAAACAACCTGTGATACTGTATGTCTTCTTTTATGTTTCTGAACCGATAAGGTAATAAAGGATGCTATCGTTTATAAATAGTGTTTGTTCACAAGCTACAGTAGTCCAGACGGCTCTCATTGACTACAATGTACTCCAATGTAATGTTTCAACTCCGGATCCAGTTTTGCTTTACATGCACGTCAATGGCGCCTAACTGTCCCGTGGACTGTCCCTACCTTCTACCATAGCCTTGCCTAGCTCTTGTCCCGTGTTTTATTTTTACTGGCTGCTGTTGTTGCTGTAACACCTAAATGATGGCAGCCAATAGTAAGGGATGCAAAGGTCAACTGTGTTGTGCGCAGCACACTGATTCTTCTGTCATCATCTCTCAGGGGGCGCTGGAGCGTGTGGAGGAGGGCGAGGTGCGTCTGACTCAGGTCTGTGAGGAAGGGGAGAAGCTCCTCCTGCACCTCCCCAAGGCCAGTGCCGGGCAGGTCCAACAGCACCTCTCGTCCATCCAGCAGGACTGGGACAGTTTCGTAGAACAGTGCAGACAGAACCATCAGATTCTGGAAGACAGTGCATCTCTCATGAAAGGGTAAGAGATCCTCAGAGTCCTACAGTAAAGTCACTTCAGCGATAGAGCATTGAGTGGATTTCACTCTTACTAGTACCTTGGGTTAAATAATGAAAATGTCAATTTTGGGAATTGCTAATAACAACAAATATTATTGACAATAGCACTTTACTTATGAAGTTGGGTCTGTGGACCCCCAGGGGTCTTTGGGGGGAGCTTGGGGGGTTCCAGGGGTTCCCAATCCCAAGCATGATGATTGATAGTTGGGAATCAAATAGACCCAAAAGGGCTGTAGCTCTGACAGACCGAGTTACAGCCCTTTTGGGTCTAGTGAGATGCAGCGTGCACGCGCTCGGGAATCATTAGTTGTGGCCTAATGCATACCAAACTGGGGTCCTTGACATTAAAAAGATCTGACGCACATACAGTAATGGCTAATATGGCATGTCAATGCCCAAAGGTTTGAGGGTCGTCTGAAGAAGCTGAGGTGGTGGCTGGAGCACATGGAGAAGCGGATGACCACGGATATGCCTGAAGCCAAACAGCGAGGTCCTGAGAAGGCCATACTGGAGCAGGTTGAGGAATACCAACAGGAGGTGCTCAAAGAAAGGTTCTGTATCTGCATACTGCGTTATATTTCATATACCCGTCAATTCAGGAAGTGGAGTGTACGTAGGTCTAGATAAAAAAATCCCATACTGTCTTTTAAATCAGTGGTTCCCAAACCTTTTAGCTTGTGACCCAAAAGACAAATTGTTTGCCCCGGACCCAAACTAGTGAAAATAGCAGATCTACAAGCTCACAAGATGTCGCTAAGCAACACGTTGTGAGCTTGTAGATCGGCTCTTTTCAGTACTTCTTAAACAAAAATCATTGGATTATTGCTTTTTTGGTGAAGAATTTTGCTTTTTTGGGGAATGTTTTTTGAAAATGTTTTGAAATAATAACAATTAAAACAAAATCTAGGAAACAAAAAAAAAGGTCGCCATAAAAATGTGGTCCCGACCCAGTTGTAGGAATAAACAGTGTTTTAAACCATACAATTTATTATGCTAGTGTTTCGCTTCCTTTCCACACAGGGACTCGTTTGAGCGTTTGTGCCAGGAGGGCCAGGCGCTGAACGAGGGTAGCCGAGGAGACGGCAGTGAGACGCGGGTGTCGGCTCAGCTGCAGTCACAGTACCAGGCCCTGCTGAGACGCGTCAGAGACAGACTGCGCAGCTGCCAGCTCACCCTGCAGGAGCAACAGGCATTTGAAGAGACACTGCAGACCACCTGGAACTGGCTTCATGGGGTCCAGGAGCGCCTGGCTTCACTCAACAGCACCGTCGGCAATAAAGAGACCCTAGAAATCAGACTGGGTCTTATACAGGTATGTAAAATACATAATATCTGGCACCAAAAAGACACACATCGCAATCACAGTTTAAGCAAAGCTTCCATAACTTTTTGCGTAATATAGCAGAGTGAAAATGGCATAGATGTGAACAATATTATTAATATTCTTTTTTTAATTGAATGAAATCAGAAAATATTGAAAATATTGAAAAATATTGTGCTGTGACAGAAGACACTAACCATGGAAAATAAGTAAAGTTCTATTCTTCAAAAGGTGGGTTATTATTCATTCATAGCATTATATTCTAGCAAAATGTAGTCGGTTAAAGTGGGTACTTGGATTCAGTGTTCTCAAGCAAAAAAGATTTGAGAACCATCAACTTGCTTAATGACTTGGCTGTTGCAGGGATTCTTTTTATTTTATTTAACAATTATTTAACCAGGCAGGCAATATTAACACATTCTTATTTACAATGATCTACACTAGTTTACAAGGTTTCTTTTTAGTGTTTAAAGTAAACCTACAGACTTATTGGGCAGTCACTCCTAATGCACATTCAGAATGGGATGGAATGCCCATGCTGTTCTCATCCCCCCTTCCTCTTTTACGTGTAGGATATCCTTCTAATGAAGGGGGAAGGCGAGGTGAAGCTCAACATGACGGTAGGGAAGGGTGAGCAGGTCCTTAAGCACAACAGCGTGGAGGGACAGGAGGCCATCCGCTCAAAGCTACAGAGACTGAAAGACGCTTGGGCAAACATGCTGATGACCGCCATGAGTTGCCACAGGTGAGAAACCAATGCCATTCACTGGATCTTTGGATTACTGGTATTAGTTTAAATGTGCTTGCAGACAGTGTCCATTAAGTGTTTGCCCTTATAATTAGTTACCCACCCACTCCCTCTACAGCCGTCTGGAGTGGACAGTGGCTCAGTGGAGCTGCTTCCAGGAGAACAAGGGCCAACTTCAACAATGGATGGAGTCAGTGGAGCAAGAGTTTGGCATGGCTCTGCCTCAGCAGCCAGGCCTAAAGGAGAAGGCTTCTCTGCTGGAACGTCTCCGGACCATCCAGGCAGATGTAGAGGCCCATGCAACAGCGTTGGCACGACTTACAGAAAAAGCTGTGGAGCTGCATGAGAAAACTGGCGACCAGAACTTTGGACCAGAGCCAAGGGCAGAACTCAGTGCTCACTTCGCTGATATCTCCGCTGTTGTCAAGGTAGTTTAGACGTAGAAACTGTATCAAAAAGAAAGTACGCACATTTCTCAAATACCTGACGAAGACCCACAAGGGGTCGAAACGTTGTCATCCTCCTTAAATAAAGTGATCTGGGAGCTACTACACAGTGTGCGGACCTCTTCTCCTTTTTCCAGTTTAGACGTAGACCCTCAAACGTTGTTTGTAGTAATTGTTAGGGTAGTAGTTTTCTAAACCTACTTGGTAAAAAGTGATCCCTTTAGTGTTGACTAGAGAACTGGAACTGGTTGTGAAGTTTTTTGTGACAGGGTAGTTAGTATCTTGCACATTAGCACAGCTCAGAGGACAGATACTCCTAAATACTTTTTAAATACGTTCCTGTGATTGTCTAAAATCTGAGACAATGAGACATATTTCTCACATGTACTGTATTCTCTCTCTCTGTGCTCACTTTCTTGTCTCTATACATTTTCCCTTAAAAACATTAGCTTTCCAAATGTTAAAAATCTAATATTTGATCTACGGCCTAGATGTCCAGTCGTACTTGCTTACACTGTGCTCGTTTCTCTGTCCAAGGGTAAAGTCCAGTCCATGGAGGGGATTGTATCTGAGCATGAGCAGTACCAGGATGCTGTCAGGGACTTCAATGATTGGCTGATCTCAGCCAAAGAGGAGCTCCAGCGCTGGTCAGACCTTTCAGGAGATTCAGCCTCCATAAAGAGGAAGCTCTGTAAAGTGCAGGTAAGAATTAGAGTACATCGTATCAGTGCACTTTAGATTTGATTAAATAAAGAATGCTTTGATAGGATTTTTAAACAAAGTGATACACAAAAGTGAACTAAGTCAATATTGCAATAATACAGGCATATGCAAAAAGAGCTACTTTGTTAAAACCTGTCATTCAAGTACAAGTTTTGGTAACTTAAGTTTGTCAAGTAGGGCTTGCCAAGTGTAGAGTTCTAGATGGCACAGCCAGCTGGAATGGATTAACACTTAATGATGCTAATAACGTGCATACACGTCCTTTCAATTAAAACCGTGGGGTGCCTCGGACGTGTATACAGCTCTCCAGGACATGTTTTGCGCATGCACGCAGCCATTCACTTAACATTATAAACATTCTGTTGGTGAATATACAATTTCAGTTGCCCATGTATCTAGTAATTATTTCTCTGCTTGTCTCTTCCAGGAGCTTATCGACTCCAAACAACGTGGCAGAGAGAGGTTGAACCGTGTCCAGAGGTGTGGGGCTGCGGCCAGAGACCACACTGCCTCTGGGGGCTTTGAAGCTGTGGAGAGAGAAGAGGCTGCCCTTCTGTCCTCTTGGGAGCAGTGGGAGCGCGGGGCAATGCAGACACGTGCTAGTCTGGAGACTGCTCTCTCTCAGATAGCCAGTTCTGAGCAGGAGTTCAACAGTCTGGCTGTCCGGTTGGAGCAGGATCTGCAGGACTTCAGCAGTCAGCTACAGGACTGGCGACTCCGGCTGGCCCAGTCAGAGGGGAAATACAGCGGAGAGGAGGCTGTTAAGGGCTGGCAGATTGCAAAGGTATGTTTTGGCTGACATAAGGCTATATGTCAGCCTATATGCAATATTGATTTGAGAAATGTTGTCTTCCTGATTGAGGAAGTTTTGTCGTGTTTAAAGTGTGGTTCCCAGTGCCAAAATGGTATTATACAGAATCAGCAAATGTCTGTGTGAAAGTACATTAATGATGATGTGTATGAAATATCCATGAGGTTGGGAAATTCTCAGGGTAATTTTTTATTTCCTGCTCACTTTTATTTCCATTCAGGATACTCTGGAGGGGCTTGTTAAAGCTGAGCCCATGTCTGATAGTCTGAAGACTCAGCTAAATGACCTTTGTCGGTTCTCCAGGGATCTAGGCACACAATCAGAAAGAGTGTCTTCTCTCATCAAAGAGTACAACAGGCAAGTGACACCAAATACCTTTTACCTTACACCTTATTGAGCTCATCATGATTCCAATAACAATAACAATAGAAAAAACATTCAATCAAAACCCAGGACTGCATGGCAGTATTGTGAATTGAAAATCACCTAAACAATAGAAGGAACAATTACTGACATTTACTAGAATAATCATGTGTAGCCTGTAATTATTTTTTTTAATATATAGAAATGTACCATAAATATTTTCTGTATGTTTCCCAAAGTCTGAGCCTGCAGGCCTCCAGGGAGTGTCAGAACAAAGAAAAGATACTGGAACAGGGATTCCGGTTGGCCTTCAGAGAGTTCCAGCAGTGGCTGGTCAACGCCAAGATTAACACAGCCAAGTGTTTCGATGTACCTCAGAATCTCAGCGAGGCTTCATCCAGTCTCCAGAAGATCCAGGTATAACACCGACTCATTAGTGTGAACTGTAGAATAAGCGCACATTTCTTATCACTAAGTAAGATTACATGCAAGAAATGGTAAGGTGTTCAGGGAGTGGGACGGTGTTCCCTAACAAAATAAATTGGAAATTAAATACATTCTGTGAATGTTATTATATATAGTTAATGTATGTTTATTATTATCATTATTCATATTATTATTGTAGCAGTAGCAGCAACAGCAGCAGCAGTAATTTAGTTTTAACCACTGTTTCCTCCTGTACTGCTTCTCATCCATAGGAGTTCCTCAGTGACAGAGAGCAGGGTCAAGCTAAGCTGAATGCTGTGGCGGTGAACAGTGAACTGGTCTCCAGCATCACTGTTAAAGACAGAGCTGACGCGGTTCGGGCTAAAATGAACACCGCCAGAGAAGACTGGAAAAACCTTATGACCAACCTGCACAACAGAGAGACAAATTTACAGGTGAACATCCTATCTGAACATCATATAGGGGAAATTCTATTTTGTCTAATCAACTTCTGCTGAAATATCAATTCCATAAGGAATACGATAGGATAGATAGATGCATGATGGAACACATAGTCAGATTCATGAATAGGCATAGATACATACAGTACAGTACAGCAAGTAATACGACACGTGTTAGATACTGTACACATCTGCACCGTAGGCACATAGCTGAAAGCTGGAATCTTCTTAAACCTAGCCAATTGACAAGTATAGGCAGTATGACAAGCAGACAAAAAGGTTGTGGCTTTGCGGCAAACAATACTAATAATAGCACTAGTTATTACACAAGTAATAACTATTTAATTTATATCTTCCAGAACCTCCTGTGTCAAATGAGAGACTTTGAGGCGAGCGCTGAGCCTCTTCAGGATTGGTTGAATTCAACAGAGCTGGCTGTGAAGGAGAGCAGTGCACGGCTCCATGACCTCACAGCCAAGAAGCAGGAGCTGCATAAACTACAGGTACTGGTGGCCATGGACCAGTGGGCTTCCATCACCCTGCTCCATGAAGAACTATTCACCAGCCAGCGTAGTAGTATCATTGGCAGTTGGCACTGTACCGCCGTCACAACAGAAGCTCACCATTCCAGCTCTGCTACAGAGAGTCCCAATCAGTAGTTTAGTAGGGTTAGGTGCTGTTTTCAAAAGCTCTGCAGCTACTCTAGTCCTAACCATTGATGGCTTACCTGTCTGCTCCAGTGCTCCTGCCATCTTGTTTGCTCATCTTGCTACTTTTTTAATGCTGTTTAAATCTGATACTTCTCAAGCTATTTGTAGCTGATATTCTTCATAGAACCTGTCTGCTATATGTGAAACCTTGATTGCTTTTCACAACTACCAACAGCCTTTGTAGACACCAGGCTTCTTTTCACCATAACATGGGACAGCTTTTCTTTTCAGCCTTGTTGCCATCTGTGACCCAGCCAATCTAACAAGTGTCTAAGTGTCTGTCTCTGTTTTTGCTTGCATGCATCTGTGATAACTTGCTTGTTCTGTGATAACCTGCTTGTTGCTCTTCCAGTCTGTGCTAGAGGAGTTAGATTCTCTGGAGGTTCAGCTGATCAGGCTGAAAGAGAAGGCCCAACTGCTGTGGGATGAACACGCGGCCGGAAAGGGCTTTGTTCACCGTGTCTCGCAGCTCTCCGCTCAGTACCTAGCTTTAACCAACCTGACCAAGGTACAGTAACACTTGGCTACCAGTTTGCCTACAGTACCTGTCCCCTGGGGTGGTAGTGCTGGAAGAAGGAGACTGAGACACTAGAGTGGATGAGGCTAAGCCCTGATATCTACGTGTCTGTCTTTGGGAGAGAATGCCATGTCAACATTGCTTTTTGTAGCTTGTAAATCATGACTTCAGAGAGTTTTGATAAGACTGTATGTTCACACATTTGGCATATATACAGTATGTACCGGTAATTCACCAAGCAACACTTAAGCAGCACCAAACGTATGCAATGGCACACATTTAACATTGACTCCTAGAAATCCAGAAAAGCCATGTTTTCTAAGGTATTATTAGAGTATTGCACATTGTTACAGTTTGTAGTGACTCATGCATGGAGACGAGCTCTGTCTTTCTGTTAACAGTACTGTTAATAAAATGATTAGGACTACTACAGAATCTATAGTTATCCTAGTAATTTAACTGACTGTACTAGATATTTACTGTGAATATTGTACTCAAGGGCTTTCGTCTGTCAAAATCAGGTTGAATTGTTCATCAAATTACACCATTCAATGCGTCATCAGATGGTAACATCCTGGTTATTGCCTGCTTTGTGGCTCTGTAGGAGAAGGCTTCACGAATCGACCGCATCGTCACCGAGCACCAGCTGTTCTCTCAGGGGCTAAAGGAGCTGCAGAACTGGGTGGCTGACACCAGCCACATGATGCAGACCTACTGCTCTCCCACTGCTGATAAGAACGTTCTAGACAGCAGGATGATCAAACTGGAGGTACAGGCTTGTGCAGTGATTCCCAAACTTTTTCATGTAATTCCTAAATTGACACTAATTCATGAATTAGTCCGCAGACCCCCATTTGAAAAGATATGACAAGGACCCCCATGAGAGAAGGCTCTAGCAGTGATTCTCAACCCGTTTAATTTCAAGGACCCCCAAGTTTGACATACGAACCCCCCATTTAATGGCATTTCGATCTCTGGGACCCCCAATTTATATTGTAAAATCAATGTTAATTTAACTGAGAGTGTACAAATGGAACCAAATTACCCTGTTGGGGTCAATTTGGTTTAATTTGTACACTCTCAGAGAAGAGTTACAGACCCAAGGGTCCATTTGGTTCCTAACTATCATTTAGCTGGAACTCCCTCCAGGACCCCTGGGGTCCCCGGACCACTGGGCTAGTGGATT
>OOFJ01059744.1:0-13303 GCA_900323375.1 Benthosema glaciale
CTTTTGTCTGAGAGTAGCTAAAAGGGAACTTTTGAGTTGTTTTTAATTTGTTTGGGGGGAAGTAAAACACAAAGTGGATTTCTTCTTTTTTTCTGAACTGATTTAGAATTTAATTTCATTGCCCTCTAACTTTTCAATATAACAATAACTCTTCTTGAAATATTGTGTTGTGTCTTTACAATTATTATTGTGAATGGTATCAACTGGCCCCCGGCCCCTTGCCATTTTTATAATGTGGCCCACTGGTTCAGCTATTTGAGTATCCCTGGTATAGAGTATTGTTTGTTTGTTCTGTTGGCTACAATAATTAGGCTATATTATGTGTTCTCTTAATTACATTAGCTGTATAATTGATTGAAGCTTATACATGTAGCCCTTCTACAAGCCCTGTGTGGTGTTTTATTGTACAGTATGAGCGTTTGCTTGCTATATGGGTGGTGAACTAAATACCCCCCTTGGAAACATGAAAGCCCCCCTGCTGATTATTTTCTGGAGACGGCACTGACAACAGCCCTGGTGTTTATGTTATTATAAGAGGTGACTCTCACACATCTACTGTACACATTGCTGCTGTTGGGCAGAAAGCTAAATTAAACCTACTCATACTGTACGTGCCATGAGAAGTCACAAACATCTACAAGCTTGAAGCTAATTTATTAGCACACAACGCGTTGCACCATGATGTGTTGAGATTGTGGATCTGCTATTTTTGCTATTTCTGAAAATCTTTCAAATTGAAAAGTAGTTACAGTTAGTGTGTGTCTGTGGGTTTTATAAAGTGGATGTCCGGGCCTCACACCCACGTTGCACCGCAGAGCCGACCAATATGTCTGAGTCATAGTGACGGGGGCTTTGTCAGAGTTCCTGTTGTACCCATCTGTCTGTGACCCCTTTAACAAGCGCTTGTGACTAATAAATAATAACTACATTGGAACCATTGGAACACGTTGTGTTTACCAGTTCCTGAAAATATACAAGGATACAGTACAAGGTTTCTACCCGACAGCAACAATATGCTTCATACTGTGAAATTCAGCGATGCTGCAGAATACTCAATTTTAGCTACAACTGCATAAAGCACTCGTCTTTTTGAGCTGTACTGAAATAAATTCCTTTGCTCAGAAGTATACTGTACAAGCGAAAAAAATAGTTCTCTGACATCACTCTCCTTTTTCCAGTAGAACCAAATAATTTCCCTCTTTGGATTATTTACAGGTCTGTGATCCAGCAAGGTATTTTCTGCCTTTAGACCACAAATCAGATGCACACAAATGCACCCACCCCACCCCTTCTCTTCTGTCATTTTGTTAAAGTAGGGACATTATTTCAGCTGTGTGAATCTTTCATACATCATTCCTGACCTTGTTGTGTCTGCTTGTGTGTTCTTCAGGTCAGTGCTTTACTGGGAACAGCGGCCCCGAGGCAGCAGGCGACACTCACTGTGTCCTGCCGCGGGGACTTGGGCTGGAGCTCTCTGGGACACGATCAGCATCACTTACGGGATCTATTGGAGTACAGACTGAACTCGGACCCCACGCTCCCCAAGATGGAGGGTGTCACCGAGTTCACAGAGTACATCTCTGAGACGGTCGACGTGCCCTCGCCGTTCGACCTCCTAGAGCCGCCCACCTCTGGAGGCTTCTTGAAGCTCTCCAAACCTTGCTGCTACATCTTCCCCGGAGGGAGGGGTGACTCCGCTCTTTTTGCAGTCAACGGCTTCAACATCCTGGTGGACGGAGGCTCCGACCGGAGTTCCTGCTTCTGGAAGCTGGTCCGACACCTGGACCGCATCGACTCCATCCTGCTCACGCACATCGGCGCTGACAATCTCCCCGGCATCAACGGGCTCCTCCAGAGGAAGATAGCGGAGCAGGAGGAGGAACAGTCACAAGGATCGACTAATTACAGTGAATGGATGAAGAACCTGATCTCGCCAGAGCTCGGCGTAGTGTTCTTTAATGTACCGGAGAAGCTACGCATGCCAGAGTCAAATCTCAAAGTCAAGCGCAGCATTGAAGAGGCCTCTCTCACACTGCAGTACCTGAACAAACTGGGAGTCACGCCCGAGCCCCTCTTACGTGTGGTCAGCAACACCATTGAGCCCATCACGCTGTTCCACAAGATGGGAGTGGGAAAGTTGGACATGTATGTGCTGAACCCTGTCAAGGAGAGTAAAGAGATGCAGTTCCTAATGCAGAAGTGGTCCGGAAACAGCAAGGCCAAGACTGGTATCATTCTTCCCAATGGGAAAGAAGGAGAAATATCTGTGCCCTATCTGACATCAGTTACAGCTTTAGTTGTTTGGCTGCCAGCCAATCCTTCAGAGAAGATTGTCAGGGTGCTGTTCCCAGGGAACGCACCACAAAACAAGATCCTGGACGGGCTTGAAAAGTTAAAGCACCTTGACTTCTTGCGTTATCCAGTAGCCACACAGAAGGATATTGCCTCTGGGGCGCCGCCCTCTGTCATAAAGCAGACAAAGCTGAAACAAAGAACAGACAGTAAGGAAAGCCTCAAATCATCCCCTAAGACCACTGCAAAGACCTCAAAGAAAGAAAGTGATGGACAAGATGACATATCAGTTACTACAGAGGCAAAGAGTGACTCTGTGAAAGAAAATAAGGTAGAGAAAAAAGAGGATAAAAAGACAACTAAAACACTCAAATCTAAGACTGACGTGCCTGAAAAGAAGAAACTCTTGAAAGAAAAGTCTGTAAAAAAGCATTCAAGCAAGGAGAGAGCATTGAAAATGGATGAGAAAAAAGACAAAGAAAAGAAAGAGATCAAGAAAGTAAAGAAAGATGACTCAGCTAAAAAAGATGAGAAAAAAGATGGAAAATCCAAGGAAGACAAGAAGAAGGATGCATCCAAACTTGAGCTCAGGAAGATTACCAAGCCTGACCTAAAGCCTCTAACACCTGAGGTCAGAAAGACGTTGCACAAAGCTAAAGTGTCAAATAAAGCCAAGACCAGCAAGGCCAAAGCAGCCAAACCAGAGGTTGCTGCCTCTAAGCCAGAGGAAACAACAACCAAAACCATTGAACCTGAACCAGTGGAGAATGGTAATGTAATGGGGGTGTCAACTACCTCCACTCCGGAGGATCTCACCAAGGACTTTGAAGAACTGAAACATACAGAAGATGTGGCAGTATCATCAGAGGAAGTTGAAGTCGTTGAAGCCCCAACAGAGGCAACCACACAAGAAACAGTCTCTGAAATACCACCCGGACTGAAGTCTCCTGAAAAGGAAGCAGCCACAGAAGTAAAAGCATCTGAGGAAGAATTAGATGCAGAAAAGTTTGAGGACGAGGGAGCAGCCATTGAGGATGAAGAGGAGGAAGAGGAAGAGCAGGAAAAGGCCCACACCATTCAGAGGGAAATGGCAGAGGAGGAAGAGGACATGGGAATTGGAGAGGAAGAAGATGATGGGCTTGATAGAAAGCACGAGGAGGAGAAAATGGAAAAACCTGACAAACATGCAGCTAAGCTGGAAACAAAGGAGGAACTCCAAATGACTACATCCAAGGATGCAGAAGGAGAGGAAGAGATGGAGGAGGAAGATGATGCTGTTGAAAAAGCTGAACTGGAGGAGGTTGAGGATTTGGATGTGATTGCAGATGAGGAAATCAAAGTCAAACCTGAGGATTCTGAGACGGAACAAGTCATGGAATGCAAAGCAGTGGAATCTGAAGCTACAGTCAAAGATGAGGAAGAGGAAGAGGGATACTTGTCACATGTGGGAGGAGCTACAGTTCCCATTACCTCAGTTGCCCTTGGCGCTGTAGCAGCAGAACCAATATCATATATCCAGGATGAGACCATTCCTGGCTACTCTGAAACAGAGCAGACCATCTCTGATGAGGAAATTCACGAAGAGGCAGAGGACAGGATCCCACACCTCCAGTATGACGTAGGTACCTATGACATCTCAGTTCCAGACCAGACAGGCTCCTTTGTAAACATTCACGGCATGAGGGAGATGCAGGCGGCAGCCATGATGATCGATAAAGGGTTTATACCAGGCGTGCAGGAGCAAGTGTCAGTGTTCACTAACATTATTGCTGCTCCATTGGCAGAGGAAGAACACGTGTCTTCGGCAACATCCATCACAGAATACGACAAACTATCTTCACTCCCCACCTCTATTGCTGAAGACCAGTCTGTAACATCTGTCACAGCACCTCAAACTGAAGAGACAGTTAAAAGCTCTCTGTTAATGGAATCCACCCATGGCAAAGAGTACCCACATTCTGCTGGGACCATCTCACCTAGTTCTTCTTTAGAGGACGACGTGAAGTGTTTTAAGTCACCTGATGACTCACAGCTCCCTGAGGTCAATGCTGCTGTCAAGGCCCCTGACGCTCATGATGTTGAGGAGGAGGAAGATGAGGAAGAGGAAGACCAAACTCCAAATGTTGATATTTCACTTGAGAAACTTCAGGAGTCCTATGGTTCACCACAAATCCTCCAAGATAAAGGGGAGATAGAAAAGATCTCTGGTCCAGTATCACCTTTGTCACAGTGTGTCCAGGAAACTGTATCAGCCCAACCATCAGCTGAAGGTCAGCCTCTTACAATCCCTCCTAAAGACATATCATCTGTTACACCAACAACAAAACCTTTTGGATCTGGCTCAATCACATCAGAGAGTGAAGAACGTTGCTTTAGTCCAGATGACAGCACTATTAAAATGGCCTCGCCAACACAGTCTGGACCTCCTAGTGCAACACATTCACCTGCTCCACAGTCACCGACAGAGGCTAAAGCAAAAGGTTTCCCTGAACTGTTACCTCAACAACAAGAAAAGCTCTCTGACGTACCTCTCACCCCGCCAGAAGATGAAGAGGTAAAGAAAGATGAAGTACAAATAGAGGATAAGACACATGTCACTGCTGTTGCTACTAAAGATGAAGTTAAAGCCATTAAAGAGGATACAGATGTAGGAGATAAGATGCAAGCAAATGTCCTAGATGTAGCCATCAAAGCTGCAGACAATTACCAAACAGAATTGGACGACATGACCCAAAAAGCAGTTGATGACATGCAGAATGGTAATTTTTACCAAGCAGATACTCCATCTTTGGATAAGCCTTTAGAAAAAGACAGCCAGGAGACGGTGAGCGACACTTCACCACTGATGAACCAACAGAAAGCGACAGTGCCTGGCTCAATAGCAGAGGAAGTTGAGGCTCCAATGTTAGGGAAAGACTCAGTAAGTGGTGAGACGGCACTTGGGCATGAAGAGCTTGAGGACCAGCAAGAAAAAGCACCTAAAGCATCCATGAAGAGACGCTTCCTGGATGTTGACCAAGAGGACAAGGGAGATGACACAGATGAAGATGCCTTGGTGGTTAAAGCTATCAAGGAGGAACCAGATAAAGAGAAAGACACAGACCCCACTGCTGTGGCCCAAGTCAAAGATGACCCGGGGCAGAAAGTTACAGGAAGGGAAGATGCCTTGGATGTCAAACCTATCAAAGAAGAGAAGATGGAGAAAGAGACAGGAAAGGATGATACCTCTGAGATTCCTTCCATTAAAGATGAACAAAAGGTTATTGAAACGGAGAGAGATGAACCGCAGACAATTAAACACGACCATTCACCTGATATGAAATCCCCCATGGATGTAATAATAGAAGAAATAAAAATTACAGAGGGTGACGAAAATTTTGTAAAGGATCAACAGACAACAATTGACACTTCCTCAATCAAACCAACCACAGGAGAAGAAATAACAAGCAAGGACGATACTTCTGCTGCTAAAGTTATCATAGAAAAAGAAGAAAGGGACAGCAAGGCAGGTAAAGATGATACTCTTATGCCCAAACCAACCATAGAAGGGAAAGACAAATATACAAGTGAAGATGATTCTTCTGCTGTCAAAACCACCATCAATGAAGACAATGAGCTAGCAGTGAGCATAGATGCAACTTCTATTTTCCTATCATCTGAGGAAGAGCAGAAAGATGTGACAAAGGAAAATATTGATATTAAGCCCATCATGACACAGGAAACTGAGACAAAGACTAGTCCAGATGATATGTGTGCTTTTAAACCCTCCATAGAAGAAAAGCAGAAAGATGTAAGTAAAGATGATACCACTGGTAAACTATCCAAGACAGAGGTAGAGGAAAAGAGTAAGGAGGACAGTCTTCCTGTGCCTCTTGCCAAGGAAGAACTCCAGCGAGACACAAGTAAAGATACTTCCATAGAAGACCAGGTGAAGAAAGGCGATACTTATGCTATTGAATCAGCCAAAGAAGATACAAAGGAAGACATAACTTCCTCTCTGAAGTCCACCAGTGAAGAGCTAGAGAAAGACACAAGTAAAGTTGATGCATCTGTTGTCAAATCTACCACAGAAGAAGAAACAGAGGAAGGAACAAAAAAAGATACTTCTACTGTCGCTGAAGCCACTGTGGAAGAATTAACAGAAAAGAAAACATCGACTGATAAACAAACTGTAGATAAAGAGGATACTTCCACTGTCCAATCAGACAGTAAAACAGATGGAGCGAGTGATAAAGACAATTCTTGTGATGTTAAACTCACCAAGGAGGAAGAACATGAGAAAACATTGAACATAGCTGATACTTCTGCTGTTACACTTAGTTACAAAGAAATAACAAAACTAGATCTTGCAGAGGATATTTCTTTTACAACTACCAAGGAAGACAAACCAAGCAAAGAGGATTCTTCTGTTTCCAAGCCAACCAAGGAAATGGTAGAAGAGAAAGATATTAGTAAGGATGATACATCTACCACTAAACCCACCATAGAAGAAACTGTCAGTAAAGATGACTCTCATGTCATCAAACCATCCGAAGAAGAGGAAATGGCTAAAGACACAAAGGAAGCTTCTGGAAAAGACATTGGATTAGAAGAACAGATCACAGTGATGAGTAAGGACGAAACATCTGGTGTAAAACCCAGCGTGGAGACTTCTGATGCGAAGCCTATCAAAGAAGAAATCGAAACATCATTGGATGAGGGTATCACACCGACCAAAGAGGAACAACCAAAGGACCAAAAGGAAAAAGTAAAGGATAAGAGTGATATTTCTGATATTGAATCTGTCCCAGGTGTGAAGGAGGAAAGAGAGCCAGTAACGGAGGACACATCAGTTATCAAATCAACAGAAAAAGAAGACATGCAAAAGGAGAGACAGGAAGGAAAAGGTGACATTGAACCTCTCAAGATGGATGATAACACAAAAATAGGTGATTTTAAACCTATTGCAGATGAAAAGAAAGATAAGAAATTTGAGATGGAAGAGGAGTCGGGAGAAACAGACAAGGATACAGTTGATGTTGAGGAGGTGAAAACAGCAGAAAATAAAGCAGAGTGTCTGAAGGATGAGAGGAGAGAGAAAGAAAAACAGGATGAGGAAGAGAAGAAACCAACAGAAAGAGAAGATCGTCCCATGCCCGAACCGAGCACAGAGAAACAGCTTCATTTGACTGAAGCCTTGAAACTGAAGAGTGAAATTGAGTTGACTAGCGAGGTTGCAGCAGTTAGCAAGCTAGCAGAAGATACTTCTCACGATAAGCTCCAAAAAACACAAAAAGAAAAGGATGATTCTGAAGCTTCTCCAATAAAAGAGGGACAAAGCTGTAAGGACACAATTGCAGCTCCATTGAGTGAACACAAGGAGGAAAGAGAGGAAGGTGAACTTTCTACCTCCATCCATGACACACAGAAGAAAGAACAGGAAATAGATCAACAAGTTCAAGTCATCGGCAGTCAGGAGGAGAGGACGGACAGAGAGAAAGATGACACGCACATTGCCGAAGTGAGTAAAGAACAGAAAATGGAGAAAGAACAGGAGAAGGAAAAAGAATGTGCCAAGACGGATGACATCAAAGGCGAGACGACAAGGAAAAAGACAGATGATGTGTGTGAGGTTAAGGTAAAAGAGAAGGACGATGGCATCACAGAGACAAAGACAGACCAGGAGGATTCACTTGAGGCTGACCACAGCAAAGAAGAGAAATGGGAGAAAGAGGAGCTCCAGGAGAAGGCTGCCGCAGCAGCAACTGCAGCAACAGCATCAGGAGAACCACTGCCAGCATCAAAATCAGCTTTTTTGGTTCATTCTTCTGATGAAGACAGAGAGGAAGAAGAGGAAGAGGACATATGCATGGGTGGGGCAGGCTCCAGACCGCTGTCAATTGAACCCTGTTACTCAGAACATGATATTACCTCAACAGACCTTGTCTCGTCTCCAACACCACAGCAGGTGTCTGGTGATCAAACTAAGGAGGTTACCTCTGAGAAAATAACAGTGAGCATTCCTACTCTTACAATGCAGGGACCTTCTATTGATGACGATATAAAAGAGCTGGGGAAAGACAAACCTATCTTGCCTGAAATGGATGATAGGAAAATGGAAATCAAATCTGAAGCACCTACCCAGTCAGATTCAACAACTACATTAACTTCATCAAAGGAGGAACCAATGTCTAGCACATTAATTTCTGAGGAACACTCTATTTCTGAGAGGGCCAAAGAGGAACCAGTATCAGAATCCATCTCTGCAGAAAAACAACCCACAATATCCTGCACAGACAGCCAACACATGGGTTCAACACTTTCAAGCAGTGTGGACGAGCCATCCCAACTTGACAAAAAAACAACAGCTTTGACGAGCCCAGCAGTCACTACAGATGACAAAACAATACAGGCACCTCAGAAAGAAGCTCAGAAACCACGCAAGGAAGCAGAGAGGGAAATGGAAGGAGAGCGAGAGGTAGCTTCTCCAGGGTTACAACAACCATGTACATACTTTATGTTGGATAAAGATTCTGACAACATTTCTAAAGATGCACCACCAAGTGATGTTGGTGGTGCAAAATCAGACAGTTCTGTTTCAAAAGCAGAGGGCACTGAGAAAATAGCTTCAGGGAAGGAGATGATCAGTGGAAGCCCAGACGGAGAGATGCAGCTTGTTGGAGCGTCCAAATACGATCCATACGAGAAACCTATCCTGAAAGACCATGATTCAGACTCGAGAGAAGGAAGTGAAATGTCTGTAGGGTCTGATCACGTCTCTGATATTGGCTCTGATGATAACAGGAGAGCAAGCCCTACAGAGTCTGGAGAGGCCATGTATCTCCTGGATGAGCATTACAAAGAAGAACCACTGTCCTTCAGTAGGGTTGACTATAGCCCCACGTCCCTCACAGAGAGCGAACGAAGCAGTCATCACAGTCCAAGTGCCACCCCTGAATATGAAGACAGAGAGAAAGGCCAAGAAGAAGAGAGAGAAAGAGAGGAAAGACCAGACATACCATATGTGGAAAAAAGCTGTGCCGCTTTAGATGTGCCAGACAACAAAATGAGCCAAGCTGCACAGTCCTGCTCCTATGCTGCTAGTCCAAAAGAGGACAAACCAGAAAGAACAGAGAAGGAGAAAGAAGAGAAGATGGAGATTTCTCCTCAACCATCTGAAGGAGACGAGGTTCCTACCAGCATAAGTACACAATTACCAGATCCCTCACCAAGACAGGAAACACCCTCACACCTCGGTGACCAAGCCTCTGCTGCTTCCATACAATTGGGTAATTACCCTGAGAGAAAGGCAACAGAGAAAGATAGAGAAATAGGCTCTGACTCAATGAAAGACAAGAGGGAAACTTCTGATAGTGAAAGAGAAGGATCTCCCTCTGGTCGGTACTCGCCAGCAGAGAAAGATATCCTACCCTCTGCGGAGAAGGAAGACAAAGGCAGTGTTTCAACATCTGCTGCTGCACTTTCAGGAAGTCAAATAGACGACAATGTTCTTGCTACAGATAACAGTCAGGTGGCAACCTCAGTCACCTCTAAGTCTATGTTAGATTTTCCAGAAAGGGATGCTACTCTATCTGGCACCGTCAACAAAAGACTACTTGTTGAAGGTGAAGATTTTACTGTTGATGGTGACGATGAGGATGAAGACGATGAGGAAGAGGAGGAAGAAGATGAAGAGGAGGTCAGCGATGTGGATATGGAGAAAGGTGCCAGAGAGCAATCTGAAAAAGAGATCTGCAGGGATACATCTGACATGAGTTCCAGCTCTCAGTTAGTGGACAAGGATGACTCCAACAAAGTATCTCAATCAGTCCCTCTTAAAGATGACAGAATATCTACAGCTGATCACCCATCCACTTCCATACTCAAGACAAAAGAAGATGATTTGCATGAAAAGGCACAATCTCCTGAAACAATTCCTCCTCCAAAAGAAGAAATATGTCAAACAGCAACCCCTAAACTACCAAAACAAGAAGATGTACAAAAAAGTACTCCAGCATCTGAACCAAGTCCTGTTCAAAAGGAGGTAGTTAGTGTAACTAAATCAGTCGACAGCACCACCCCTAAAATTCCCCAACTGACAAAAGAGGATGACATAGACCAAAAGAGTTCAGCACCTGACCCAATCTCTGTCAAAAAGGATGAAACCTGCGTAACTACATCAGCCGAAGCCACCATCTCTAAAACTGATGAAACACAGAAAGCGAAAGAGGCAACCAAAAGTCATTTCATGCCTGAACCAGTCCGTCTCGAAAATCAGGGAAGCTGTGCACCTGAATCTGAGCATGCTACCTCCTCTCATGTCCTCACAGAGCAAATATCTGTGTCACCCGAACCAAGCGTCCTGACAAAGACAGAACTCTGTCAGCCAATCACAACAAAAGCCTTGACCAGCAGCCCTGTGCCTCCAGAAGCAGCAGAAGCTTCATATAGTCCTACAATGAGTGCTTCCCCTCTCCTAGCAGGCAGTTATGCTGATATAGGACAGAACGAATCTGGTGGATATCCAGATCCTTCAGAGTCGTCAGAGTATTCTGTCAGTGAGGACAGTCTTGAAGTTTCAGGAGGCTCTCTACTGACCAAACTCAGTGTGGACAAAAGTTCCAAGCAAGCTGAAGCACCAACACCAAGTTCAGATGAGAGGCTAAAACCTGGTGACACCATAATACTGGAGGAAGCAACATCATCTGTCCATTCACACACTACTGCAGGATACTCTTCATCATCATACTCCTCTCTATCATACAGCTACTCTTCACCTTCCTCAACCTCTGTGCCTGTTCTCCAGCCACTTGGAGAACAGCAGGAGACCTCAAAGACGATATCAAGTTCTACTCTGAAGCATGAATCTCATAGCACTTTGGTCAAAGATGAACACAAGTCTACAATGTCAAGCTGTGGCGGGCTGCTGAAGTATGAGTACTTGGAAGTCATGGAGAAGCCTGGAACAGATACGCCCATGGTTTCAAAAGACTCTTTACGCGGTCAGTTCGAGGAGACTAAATCACCCCCTTCAGCCTTGTCTGCCACTGCAAAAGATATAGTAGAACAGAAGGACACATCTGGTCCTGATCCTGAAACAGAAAAGAAGCAGAGCAGCATTGATTGTTTTAGTACTGTAGAAACCAAGATCACAACATCCATTACAACTTCCCAATGTACAGACCAGGCAAAACCATCAGGAGCTATTTTTGAAGTGTTTCCACCAAAAAGCGCTGACTGCACGGACAGGGAATCCCACGAGTCAACTGACAGCGTTGAAATCGAGGATAGTACACTCCATATTGAATGTTCAAAGGCCACAACAACTGAGCAAAAAGACCATGTCTCATCTGTGACTGAGTCCTGTGTCCTAGAAAGTGTCACACATACCACTGAATCAAAGACAGTTACCACAACCTCTACTACCACAGTGACTAAACAGGAGTCAGGGGTGAGACCTCAAGAAGGGAGTGAGGCTAGTAAAGCCTCATGTGACAGCACACCAGACCTGCCTCAAACAGAGAGCTTAAAACAGCAGGAGAAGAGTAAAGATGAGGTTAAAAGCCTGAAAGAAGACACTAAGTTAAGCAAACAAGAACAAAAGGAAGAAAAAGAGACACATGAAAAGACAACCGTAACTGAAGAAAAGATTGAAGAAAATGGGAAAGCGAAGATTACATCTGAAGAGGGGCCACAGAAAGACAGCAAAGTGGATGAAAAGAAAGTAACATACGATCAAATGAAAAGTGACAAAGAGAAGGGATTGACTGAACTACTGGAACAGAAGACCTTAGCGATACCTCAGGAGAGACTAGATGTGAGGAGAAAGAGCAGCATCTCGGACTGGGAGCTCCTCCAGAGGCCTGATGACTACCCGAGTGCCCCTCCCCCAGGTTATGGTGATGATGAGGATGAGGAACAGGAAAGAGCCATGGAAGGGGAGTGGATGTCCACCCGGCGCAGCACTTCAGATGAACACCACACAGAAACATCTAGCAAAGCAGACCGCCCCTCTGACTTGCAGATGGGAGCCACCTCCTCCTCATTCTCCCCTCCGGGATACTCCTCCTGTGAATACAAACACCGTAAAGGAGAACTGTCTCCATCCTTCATCAACCCCAGCCCCCATCATCTGTCCAGTGATGAGGGCGAGACGGAGGACAAACAAAGTGACCACTCCGGCGAAGGGGACGAGGATGAGCGCGAACAACACTCGGTGAAGAGGAGGTCACACAAGCAGAGGCGTTCCCACCCTGCCCAGAGTATCCCTGGCGACGGAGGTCAGGGCTCACATCAGTTGCCTGGCACCACGGCACCTGGGATGGGTGTGGTGACGTTAGCTGGAGAGGAGACACCGCCGACGTCAGCTAGCGAATCCTTGCCTTCACAGTCGGATTCTGACGTACCTCCAGGGACAGAGGAGTGTCCGTCAATAACAGCCGAAGGAAACTTGGATTCAGACGAAGACGCTGAACATCTCCCTGTAGACAAGCTATCTGCAACTGGTGCCGGTGGAGGAGGACCATCACCACAATCAAGCCAAAAAACCCATGACCCACCTCCCGCCCCAATGAAGGACCCTGCCCCTGAACCCCCCCACCCAGATGTGTGCATGGTAGACCCCGAGGCTCTTCTCAGCAGCACGGAGAAACTCCTTAAGAAGGAGCATAAGACCACCAAGGTCCTCAGGAAGGGCAAGACCAAGTCCGCTTCCCCTGCTCGGAAGGGAGAGGGCAGGAGGAGGTCATCCACTCCAGTGAAGCAGGCCTCCAAGGAATCGGCTTCACCCCGTTCAGGCTCACTGAAGAGGAAAGACTCAGAGAGGAGTTCCAGACTGACCAAGATGTCTGAGACTCAGGGGTCCAAGACTGAACTCCACAGCCCTGGGAAAGGCCTGGTGAACGGGGTCAAGAACAGTTCAGGTGTGCAAACAACTCAAGAGTCCTGTATGAGATATCAATGGTTGTTATATCATAATTATGTCGTACTTCTCACATCAAAATATACTTAAAGTACCAAAAGTAAAATTACT
>OOFJ01059753.1:5863-16493 GCA_900323375.1 Benthosema glaciale
ACCCAGACCCCACCCCTCAATTTATCAAATATTTATGTGTGAAGGCATCTGAAACAGACATTATCCTACAGAAAAGGCAGGTTGTGTAAAAAAATGTCAACAAGGCACCCCTGAATTACATTGTTACTTAGAACCTTGCATGTATGTCATATTAAGGTATTCATGTAAATCTTTCCCCATAAGATAGACTAGATTATGTCGCGAGGAAAACTTACATTACATACATTACGACAGATTTAAAACAACATTGACATTTAACCACTTGAACCCCAGCATTCCTATTCTGGAGGGAACATTTGCCAAAAATCTACAAGCTCACAGCGCACCACGATGTGAGCTTGTAGATCTGCTATTTTTGGTTTGGTGGTCCGTCTTACTAGGTATAGAAGGTTAAAGTGGTTAAACTGAAGCTGAAATATTATCAAAGTATTCTGTGGCACCCCTGGACTTGCGTCAACGGCACCCACTTTGAGAATCCCTGCCCTAGGCAACGTATAAAATAAAAATGTAAAAGCCTGAGATTTTGCAAGTTCTTGCTCCTTCAGGCTCGCTCTACAAAATGTGCTGCTGTAATTTTATCTCAATGTAGCCTAACATAGCTAATACTAATAGCTAGTAAATAATCAAACAGCTACTTGAGCACACTTTATTTCTCCAGCTTTATTCTGTGCCAACTGGCAGTCTGGCACTCAGAGCTACACAGCTGTGCAAGGGACAACTCCAATCTCTTTGTCTACAAATTTGGAATAGATTGATCTTTATGTCTGCATATTTTCATTACCCTAACCCTGAACTTTCAAGCTCATGAACAGGTTGTACTGCCAACTCACGGAACAGTACATGAAAAACAGAGACCCTGTCACAGACAGAACTGATCCATCTAACTCCATCACAAAACTCATTATGAAAAGTATGGCATTAAAATTTCAATGTAAAAATCTCCTTCACTGGTTGCAACATTAATCCATGATAAATTGATAAGTCACAGAGAACTTTAGCAAGAGCAGGGATACAATTTCAGAAACTGACTATTGCATCTCAGCTTGACCAGACAAGGTTTTGTCTCTGCTCTGAAATACAATTAGGTACGGCACACACCAACCGAGAGAAGAGAGAGAGAGAGAGAAGAGAGAGAGAGAGAGGTTAACTGGATTGATAGTTGTTACAGTCAACACAAGAGTTTGCAAACGCCTGCACATCCGGTGACTCTCCACAGAAGAACGAAACAGACCTATTTGACTTTCTTGCCATCGTGACAATTCATCTATGATGAATACTTCTCTGGGACTATCGAGTTCATATAATGTGGATATTTGCAGCAGGGGGAAATATCCAGAGTAATGTTTAACACCAGGGTCTGTTTGGCTCTACGAAAACTCATCTTCCATTGCTGGTGAGTCAGTGTAGATCAAATGAACCAGTTGTTTGGCACACACAGCACTGAGCTCAGAGACACGGATAGCTAAACACAGCTGCAGCAGCTATGTGTGTGGCTGAGGAGTGCGTGCGTGCGTGCGTGCTGACAATGTGCGTAAGCACGCAGCTTCTGTTAATGTTGTCGTGTCTCCATAGCTTTCATCGGTTCATGCCAATTAAAGGTGTGTTCTTCACAGTCACACTGGGCGCGAAGATATTTCCTTGATCGGTGCGATTACATACAAAGTCAATGCAAAGATGCAATGTAGCGCGACACCGCGTCAAGTGGCACGAAAAGGGGAACCGTGCGACACAAATCTGCCGTTTCGTCTTTCAGAAAGTTTTCGCCCCTTTCACTTTAGCTACTCTCTCGGAGAAGACAGACAATGTGTGTCCTCTCATCTGCGGACCACCTTTGTACTATGGAGAAACAGAGGGGTGTTCTTACTCATCCTGAACTGTGAAGATGAACCCCCCAGAAGACAAAAGGAAAGGTCTGACGCTTCAAGTACTAATCAGTGATCATCAATGCAATTAAACAGAAAGATGGGAATAGAGAGAGGTAAAAAAATACATAATAGAATGGAGAGAGAGAGAGAGCGCAGGAGGTAGATAATAATAGGTGTAGAGATAATAAGGACCTGGCGAAGATGTAATCCACATTGAAACGTTTCCCCATTACTTGTACTTTGCCTCTTAATAAAAAAGAAAACTGTATCCAGTGCCTCCGTTTTAGCTCCGACGATAATAGGCATTTCTGTCTGATACAATGAAGTCAGAATCATGAGTGAAACTTTCACCGACAAGCATCACCATCTGGCATCTGGCTACAATGTCAAACTTCCTCAATGACAAGTCTTCCAAAACAAATTAGATGCGAAAAGGACTAGTCTAAACAGACCAATAAATCCAAGTTACTCGGGAACACGTTTATATATACAAAATTACAAATATGCTGGACAGTTATGCAGTGCTGTCAGTTTTATTCATTCAGAAAAAATGAATAAAACTACATTGAATAACATAAAATGTACTGGTATATATTTAGCATTAAGCAGTGCCCAACAACAGTGCCCCTCGGGGCATGGGTCTCCACCAGGAGGATAGAAGTGTTTGTGATGTTTGGACAAAATGTTGAGGAGTAAACATGTCTTTATTTTTAGTGCCACCATGAGGATGATTTGAAAATTGTTTGGCATTTCTTCCTTGGCGTAGTGGGAGTGGGCATGCGTATGAAATCACGCCGTGTTCATGATTTGAGCCGATCTTAGTCTTAGGAATAGAGGGTATGCGTGTGACATCATCATCATACCAGGAAGTTATGCGGGAACGCCTACTGAGTGGCAAAAAACTACTTTCTGACCTTGACAGCCCATACATCAAACTGAAACATCCTATCTGACTGCATTAAACAACGTTAAATTACATTAAATTCACTTTGCCAAGTCACTTTGCGGCTCGATTTTCCCATTTACTTTATGCATGCGCATACCCTCTATATGGGAAATGGGACAGATCTGTGTTGATCACATTACTTCGTTCGAACATACCGATTAATTGTTGCCGTTTCCACTGCATTATGTCTTACGTTGCCCTGTTGTATATGTTGTATATGTAGTGTTGTTTTTCCCTTGGTATATTTTTTGTATTTCTCTTGCGTGTACAGCACTTTGTTTCAACCCGGTTGTTTTAAACGTGGCTCTATAAATAAAGTGGATTGGACTGTAGAGCGTGATGTGATGTATGGATAAAATGTGTACGAGTAACGCAATGAAATGTGTCTAGCAACAACCGGCCTCATGGTGGTGCTATAACAAGCCGCTCTGAGGGCAGAGGTTAGTCGTTGGCATCCAGGGAGTGTGTGTGCAAAGTTTGGCGGAGACACACGCACACACACACACACGCACACACACACACACACGGACGGAGTGCAAAACATACTCTCTCCCCATGCCTTCAGCCTGGTGGAGACCATAATAGTTTGGAAGCCAGGGGATTTTTTTCCCCACCTGACAATGAATGGTCTCGAAGTCTTGACTTAGACTAACTGAGCTGACCTTCTTGACCTCATGCCCTCAGAGTGTGTGGTGGGCGTGGTCTAAAGAAGAGGAGTCACTCAATCTCTCACTGTCCCAGAGCTCGAGCCAAGCAGATGGAACAGTGGCTACTGTGTGTGTGTTTCTGTGCGTACATGCGTGCGTGCGTATACTACATACATTTAAATGCAGGGGTAAATTTAAAAAAACGAGTCAGATCTTTACCCAAAAGAGTCACAGCTATCCAAATAAAAATAAATTAAAAAAAACTCTCCTGCGGCAAAAGAAAACATGCCTTGAAAATGCAGACAACTCTGGCGATAACTCCTCTCAACAACTGAGAAGTTTGGCTTCGCGGAGAGTTTATGTATGCAAGACATAGCCTCAGGGAGACACATAAACATTGACTAGAGGAGAGAGGCAAGAAAACCAGTCTGAACTTTCACTCCACAGCGGGCCGTCCAACTCTCCTAATCAAGAATGCAAAGCCTCTGTGTGAGTGTTTGAGTGCATGTCTGCATGTGTGTGTGGAAAGTCTATTGTGTCTGGGGGGCGTGGGGGGCTCTCCTCTCCCAAAAGAGTATTTCGCTTTACCCCATCCCCCATCTCTCTCCCTTTCCCTTTCTCTCATTCAAAAGTAGTTCATTTTGGAGTTTTGTCCATTGAGGAGAATGAAAAGGCTGTCTTGCTAAAGGCCAAAGGAGGGCTAGGGGTCTGTTGGTACACACTGGCAGGTCAACCCTGTAGAAGCTAAGTAAGTAAAACTGGCAGGTTTAATCACACACACACACACACACACACACACACACAGGCCGGTACACCAATAATTGTCCTTTTCTCTCTATATTGCACGCATGTGCTCATTAAATAAGGCAGGTTAATTTGTTCTCCTGTTTCGTATACGCACACCATTTCAGAGGAAGTTAAGCTACTGGGAGGACTTGAAGAATGAATGAAATGGAGAAGCAAGATGACATGAGATATTCACAAAAAGAGTGGTTTTCGCAGCCTTGACAAACACTCATAATCAGTTTACTGTTGCCTTAATTGTAAACTGGGCGTGTAGTCAGGGGAAAAAACTTTTAAATGTCGCTCTTATCATACATAATCTCATGTCTGTGCAATGTCTGTGTTTAAAAACTGGCCATTCATTGGCATTGCCATTCAATGTTTGTGTTGGGACTAACACTTAAAACTGGCCATTCATTATCAATGGCATTTCATGTTTGTGTTAGGACAGGAAGTGTGTTTACACGCACGCACGCATGCACGCTAGCGCCCCTAATGTTTGTGTTAGCGTAATGTTTGTGTTCGCGACAAACATTAATTTCTCTTCATTGTCAATGGTGTTTTTAAAACAAACATTGTTGAAAAACAAACATTAAACCTGTATATAGGAGGGACTGGCGCCCCTCAAAAAAAGGGGGAAAATAAGAGAAAAAAATATATATATATCACACGCAGGGACGCTCTCATCATCATACATCATCACAGACCGGTCAATCACAATTGGCAATGGCATCCTCACTTTTCTGTCATTCCAGCCAATCACAATCGGCGATTTGGCATCCTCACATTTTATCCTCAATACGTACATTGTTCAGTCAATCAGATCATTGCTATGGGGTACACAGACATAAGTGCATAATAATTATTTCCTGGGCATTGGACACCTTTTCGGAGGATGCATTTGCTGCGGGAAACAGGTCTGATTACTGGGGACACATTTTAATGCAAGGTGTTACAAAACATGTGAATTCCAATGTGTGAATAGGCCGTACAAGATGACAGAAGGGAGACAGGGTGAATAACAGAGAGAGCAAGGGAGAGTGAACGAGGCTGTTGTAAAAGAAAACAGTAAAAACACTGCTTAAAAAATGAACGTTTTTGGTTAAGGCCCAAGCCCAGCAAAAAACGGGCAGCTTTCAACTGGGAATTGTGGAAAAACCATCAAAAGACAGTCAGATAAATGATGTGGCGTAGACCATACCAACTGACTAAAACCACAACAGCTGAGTTCAGAGCGGGAAGAACATCAGCTTTGGGCTCATAGCTCACCACTGTACAGCCAGAGCCAAGAGCAGACTGTGTGACTTTCTCTCTCTTTCTTGTGCTTAGTGAGCTTTGAGAAGCAAAGAGCAATGAAGGCCTATTAGAATAGAATACAATAGTCCCCACTCTTTTGGGGTGTTTTTGTCACGTTATATGTAGTATATATGTATATATGAATATATATATTATGCATATAGGTGTCCGCTGCTTTTAACCAATCCTATAACAACTTGGAGCAGTGAGCAGCCGTTCTGGCGCTCTGGGAGGAATTCAGGGTTAAGAGTCTTGGTCAGGGACACACGTCATCGACACATAGCCGACGGCCTGGAATCGTACCTGGGACAACCAGGGGATCTGGCTCCACTCAGCCATGGTCACCCCATTGTTTGTGTGGTTGTTGTCAATTTAAAACCTAAATGTTTTCAGGGTTTTGCATTGGGAAGCTGACAAGCTGTAGTCCATTTCTATGGGATAATTGTGCAACAGAGACACAAGGTGTGCCTGAGCAGGTCAGTGGCTGGAGATGGGCCAAACACATCTAATGAAAAACGTGACACAGTGCTCTACTCCCTCCTGCATTATGGTTGTGATAATTATAGCTGTAGAACACAGTCCGCAGATCAGGGATCTGTAGAAGCAAGGTATTTTTTAAATATTTAAATATATGTAAAGTAAATACCAGCCTAAATAGCGGTGCATAGGAAACCACTGCACGAACCAGAGACTAAAAGTCCTGCCAGCAGCCCTCAGATGCCATGCTGCTCATTAAAGCAAAACAATGCATTTGGTCAGAATGGTGGTAAAGGCCACAGGGTCACTAGCATCAGAAGAGTTACACCTGAACTCTGCAGATTAACTTTTTCTGTGCTGGAAACGTAGAAAAAAGGGCGGGTGGCGCTAGAGAAGCAGCGTGCCATAAAACATAGCTACGTGAAATATTTATTCATTGATTAATCCGCTTTAAGCAGCCTTTTATTACTCAAGTTTATGCTGCCTCCCCAACAACACTGCGCGGCCATTTTGAGTCGCGCGCGTACACAGGCTCGGCTCATGCATGCTGCTTGTTTTGCTGCAGAGAGCAGTACTTCCCTAGGGAGACACCCGAGAGGCATCCTAACCAGATGCCCGAACCACCTAAGCTGGCTCCTTTTCAGGCGAAGAAGCAGTGACTCTACTCCAAGTCTCTCTCATGTGAGTGAACTTCTCACCCTCTCTCTAAGGGAGATGCCAGCCACGAAGAAAACTCATTTCGGCCACTTGTATTTGCGACCTTATTCTTGGCACTAGATAAAGGATTTGGGGTCAGTCAGTCATTGGCTGCCCTCTTCAAGGTTCATGGAAATCCACCCATTAGATATTGAAATGAGTTTTTATGCGAGTGGACACAAGTGGACACAGTTGGCCTTCGAGTGGCAGTAGTAAAAAGGCCACTGTCATCTAAATTAGTAGGGGTCATCCTCCCGGGTGCATGTAAGTGCACAGGATAATGTTGTTTGGGAGCAACTGACATACACTACTAGTACACATTTTAAAAATTGTCACACGGCACAATTTGGTTGAAGTCCAATTGTGAGCTCACATTACAGGCTCACCAGTCATCACCATTATAAATCAAACTAAAAACAAATAAAGAAAATACTAATGCTAATACCATTCATGTGATGTGTAGTGTCTCAGGAAAGTAACTCCAACAGGTTGTATGTGAAAATCAACAGTGTCAAAAGAAATCTCCTCAATAACCGTCTGGAAGCAGCAGTTAAAAAGGAAAGTGAACAGAGAGAGACAGACAGATATTTCAGCGCGGCCACAGAGGCCTCATAAACTCCAGGGGCACGACGAGATTTATGGTTAAACCAAAGAAGTGAAGTTCTGCAATTTCGATGAAATACATACGACTGGCTTAATGCGAAGCACCTGTGGCTCCGACAACCTGAACGTCCCAGAGATTTCCAGAGAGGAGACAGAGCTTTGACCTTGAAGGGAACACCCCACTACCTTTCACAACCAATGGACATTCCAGGACTTGAGCACAACTCGACCGGTGGGGTCAGTGGAGGTTCAGGCCTCAAACGGAACAATAACAGCAGCAGGCAAAGTAGCAACGAAGGAGCCGGACAACAGTAAATGGGAGAGTCCAAACAGGGAGTGATGGGACAGTGACGTCCCCCTCAGCTTTCTCAATGTTGACTGCATACCATTACCGCCATACCGGCACAATAAGTTACAATTTTCCCCATACAACGTTCAAATTCTGTCTATTAATATAACTATCGAGTGTGAGTGTACAAAATGAACCATAAATGCCATAATTAGCTAACTGTCGGGTCTATGAATCCACCTCCAATGACACTATGTATTCACTTCCTTCATAGAACCCAATTGTATTTACACCAGGTAATTCAATTAAAAATATTTGCAAGTACTCATCGTAGCACCAAGCAAATTGAAGTAGGGAATCAAGGGGTCGGCCGATATGGGTTTTTCATGGCTGATCTCGATTAATACCGGTGATCAAGAGACTGATTCAAAAAAATATATATTATTTTTTAATGTAAAAATGTACAGTAACACAAAACGGTGTTCTTTAAATGCATTTAAGAATATTTATTAATGCGAGGGAAAAAAAACATTTAGGAGATCCTATTTAACAACATTTCTTATAAATTGAACTGAAATTAAAAAAATAATGAACAAAACGTCTCAGCCTCAGATGCAACCTATAATTATCTCCCACTTACTCCCAATGCCTTGTTCATAGAGAGGAAAAAACGGCCAAAACCGATTTCCGATATCAACACATTTTAACTGCTTAATTAATTTATATTGGATTATAAAATGCATCCATATATACTTGTCCTGTATAGACAAATGTCAGTCATAACCTTCAAAATGCACTGTGCAAGACAGGGAGAGACAAAGACAGAAAAATAAAGAGACCAAGAACATCAGACAGACAGAGAGGTTCACATGTAGCAGTGGGCCTGCAGAGCTCATCATGGCTGTTTGAGTGCGGGGACATGGAAGCAATACAGAGAGACACACAAGCTTTGAAGCTGCACTGCAGAGAACCGAGTAGGAATTCTGATGTCCTGCTGCATACCCATAATCCCTCCTCCTCTTCTCTGCATTTTCCAGAAGGGGTAAGGGGGGAAAAAAGAAACGCAGTACAAGAAACGGAGAGAGGAAAAGTGGTAGATGGAGTATAACAGAAGACGATGAAGACAGAATACTGAAATGGAGACAGAGTAGATAATTAAAGACGAATGGGTACAACACGTAACTTGTACAACATGAACTGTGTGAATATTTCATTATTGAATATATGGCCAAAAATAGGGACGCCAGGATTATACAGGAAATACAAGAACACGAAGTACACAGATAGAAATGTTGAACAGGTTGAACAAAACATGTTGACAAGTGGAAAGGTCTCCCAGTCCCTGATAGCCTCTCAGCGAGCGTTACCCTTGGACTGAACCCAACCCAGAAAAATCACAGCCTAATGATGGGGCCAGGGCTACCTCAATTTTCTCTTTTCCTGTAACAGCCTCCCAGAGAAAAGCGGCTATCAATATTCAATTAGGGGGCCTTGGATACTGGACGACCCAACCCCAAAACAAACCACAGTTCCTCTCTCTCCCTTTCCAGGAACCACTTCATGTGATGGAGTGGTTCAAGTCCTGAGGTGCTTAAAATAAACGCAGTGACATTTCCTTCATAAATAATCAGCCAGCAGCTGGGGGTATGCTCTCAGGGAAAATTATTGGGGACACAAAGTGATGAGGGGTGTTTGTTCTATTATCGTGCCAATAAGGATTTTTCTAACTTACTGAGACTCAATAAATACATGCGTCATAGTCATAGACCAGTGCTTTTTTGGGTAGTAGTCACATTGATAAGAGGAGAGCCAGCCAATATAGTCAATCCACAACCTGACATAATAGATGCTTAATTGCCTATAGCGATGATACGACGCAAACACAAAAAGGCACGTATGCAATGACACTAAATATATTTGAAACCTGCATATCAGGATCAGATAATACAATATCACACAAAATAAGAACAATAAAATATTCTATTTTGTAAATAATGTGAGCTTAATGCATACAACTGAACTGGGTCATCTAATGCTACTATGGATGTCCACAACTAAAGTTATATTTTTAGTTGACGTAATACAATAGTCTGTTTAATGAACGAATCATAAAATATGAAATCTTTAATTATCATGCTACATAACCACTTTGGATGCAATCTTATCTGTGACTGTAGAAGCAAAGATATGCTCATGTATGTACATATAATTAAAAAAAATACAAAGCTTATTAGAAGAAAAAAAACAATCGTGAAATAGGCTACATTAGTCTATTTTGGGGCGATTTTCATAATGTACAAACTTTTTCTACATTACCCCAAAAAACATTATTGCTTTTAGTTACTCAACGATTTTTGTGAAACATATCGTATGACTATGTATGAAAAGGGACTAAGTGGTTAAGTATGTACACCCACACACACGTAGATAAATCGAGTAACTCAATGACAGATTCTAGTTTTGACATATGACCCAATGACTCAGAAACAGTGACAGTGCTAGCTAGCCTCAAATTACACATCTACCACAGAATGAGGGGTGGGGTCAAGACAAGAGTGCTAGAATTACGGCAAAATCAAAATGGTTATGGTTGGTGAATGGCTGCATGCTTTTTAAAGCTGCAATCCATAACTTTTTTTTGTGAATACAATATAACAACTCTGTGGCGGTTGACAGTGAATGCTCTCTCTGCTCTTCTATTGAGACAGGACTCTGTGGTCATGTAGGACCACTACTGGTTGACCGGAAGTAGCGCATTAACCGCAAATTAAATTAGTTTTCTTCACAAATGGCGGAGTTCGAATCCCAGATCGGACACTTCTGAATCCAAAGAATGACACAGTATGAGCACTTACTGTCATTTTGTGCATCTACACAGCAACATCCTGAGTGTTAATTTAACTCTGAGTGTAAATATGAAGAAGCTTTCTTTGTAAATATATATGGAAGCTAGGTCTCCAACTGAAGACAATTTCTTAACTTCTCATTTTAAAATAGCAAAAAAAAAAAAAAACATTTCAACCAATAG
>OOFJ01059756.1:0-14129 GCA_900323375.1 Benthosema glaciale
GCACACACACACGCACGCACACACACACACACGCACGCACGCACGCACGCACGCACGCACGCACACACACACACACACACACACACAAAGCTTTATCAGAAGGACAGTGTTTTATGAGCGGTTTCTGGCTTTACAGAACAGTGCACCATGGGCCATTTACAAACTGCATTCATGTGTTGGTGTACATCGGTCAGTAAGTTGAGATTTATCGGTGCTGCATGTTTGCTGTGAGAGAACAATCTCGATAAAGAGACAAAGCGAGGGAGAGAGAGAGACATAGAAAGACATAGATGGAGAGAGACAAGCAGAGAGAGAGACACAGACAGAAACTGACTGCAGTTTCAGTAATGCACTATACTGCTGTCAGAAACATCGACTCAGTAATGGCTTACACCCTACATTGCTGAATTATATTATGACCCGGCTTTACTCGAAGCTTAGGTACAGATTTTCGACATTGACAGCAACAGTTGAGGGATGTTTTGTGTTATTTAGACGCTCTGCAAATGAAACCCTAAACATAACAAGTTCAACATGGAAAATGAATGGAAAGTCATCAAGCATACATTACAGTGATGTAAAACCGCTTGCTGCAACTTGACAGCATGCTGTGCCATTGTCCTGGCCCAAACCCCAAAGCTACAAGTGTTGCAACGAGACAATAAAGATGTAAGCGGTGTCTGTCTTCGATTGAAGCTTGTATATAAAGACATGTGAACATCTTTGGCATATTGGCACACACAAATGAAGACTGTAATGGGAAGCTGCAGCATGTTCCCTATTGCCTCCTCATTTGGCTATCAACTAGCACCGCCATATCAAACGCTTTATATTGGGACATTCTCATTACATGTTCAGTGAGAAAGATCACTTTCATTGCTTCATCAGCAATAACATCACAATGAATTGGAAGCAAAAAGTCCGGCATCCTGATTTTTCTAAATCTTTCATGACTTGTCAAAGACATTACATTACAGTTATCCAGCTCATTGCTTTTTATTTTGAATTGCATACACCGTTTTTTATGTCTGATTTTTAGTACTTATGTGTATGTGTATACAACAACAATTTACAATTTAGGCATTTAGCAGACACTCTTAATCCAGAGCGATATACAGTAAAGGACAACACAGGGTAATAATAAATACATCAAATGCATAGAAATAGTATGTAGAGCCCTTTGGGACATGTTTTGTGACATTGGGCTATAAAACATTTTTACTTAACTTGACATACAAAGCTTGTAGATCACCAAATTTTGGAAATGCCAGAGTATAAAATGGTTAAATGAATATAGCCGGTACGGCGTCACAAACCTGCACATTTCCAGCGTTGGAAAAATATGAAAGCTGAAGCCAACAAGCATAGTTGAATGTTAATTATTGACTGAATGTTTCGACTCCCGGAGTGAAATCAACACGGATGATTTTCATTACGCAGGATCAGAAGAAGGGTTCTTTTGCACCGGGCCCTAGCCTTGTGTTTCTTGCTGCTATATGCTCTGTGATGTTCTGGTCGGCTCTGTGTCAAACAACCCCCTCAGCCACATCCATCTCCATACTGTACACACAGTAGTGCAGAGAGAGAGAGAGAGAGAGAGAGAGAGAGAGAGAGAGAGAGAGAGAGAGCAGTGCTTCTGATGGAGAGGGTTGGAGAGAGAGAGAGTATGATGGAGAGGGGAGGGGAGAGACAGACAAAGAAAGGGAGTGAAAGAGAATGGAAGAAAGAGAAGAAAGATTGAGCATGCTTTCATCCGTTTGGCCTGGAAAAGCCCTAGAGCGAGGAGAGCAGCTACTGTACCACCTATACCTTGTTAGAGTGCAGTACCCCACACACACACACACACACACACATGCAGGCACACACACACATATACACGCACTGGGACTATACACACATGCACACAAGCACACGTTCACACATGCACGGCGCACACTTCCACAAACACTCAAACATGCATGCACACATTTACACTCTACACACGCAAAAACATGGCTAGACAGAAGAATACTCTCGCACGCAGCATGCATGCACACACAAGAAAGAGGGGGCCACAATGGAAACTCTGAGTCATGTGTTCTCCGCTGCCATTCTAAACCTAAATCACTTTAGCATTGAGTCACTACTGGGCTTCCTGTGTGCGTGCGTGCGTGCGTGCGTGCGTGCGTGCGTGCGTGCGCGCGCGCGTGTGTGTGTAATGACCCCTATGCGCGTGTAATGACCCCTATGCACACACTACAGTATGTCAACAACACCATCATTGGTTGGCCTCTTAACCAGACAACGTAGGCTCAGGCATAACAAAAACAATGCAGAGATTGTGTCTGTGCGTGTGTGTGTGTGTGTGCGTGCGTTTGTGCGTATGTGAATGTGCACAAACACACATTTCATTTTAGAGGGCATGTGATATCTGTAATAGTGCGTGCGTGCGTGCGTGCGTGCGTGCGTGCGTGCGTGCGTGCGTGCGCACAAACACATTTCCATTTAGAGGGCATATGTGATATCTCTGTGTATTAATTGTTTATTTAAAACGTGCGTGTGTGTCTAGCCAGTACGTAGTAAAGTCCTGAGTGCTAATATAACACTCAGGACTTAGCTGTTTATGCAATGAAACTCGCGTAAGACTCCGGGCTAAAATCCATGTTGATGTCATCTTAATGGGACTGCTGCAGCGTTCGTGATCCAGCTTGAGCTCTTAGAATTGTTATTTTTTTTGCGTGACCCAGATGTTTACCTCAACCTGAGAATAAAATGGCAGCTGACTCACCAGTTAGACTGCAGGACAGGATTTGAGAGCCACTGCTTTAGTCTTAACGCTAAAACCCATCTTGGCTTTCCGTGCGGTCTGGCACATTCACTGCATGATATACTGCATTCACATGACAATGGCACCCTAAGCTGTTCCGACTTAGATCTTAGGCTGAGTGTATTTGCATGTATTGTATAACTATGCTAGTGCAATATGTTAAGTCTTACTGCACAATGTACTTATTTGACCCTCTCCCTGTCTCTCTCTCTCTCTCTCTCCCCCAGACGAGCCTCAACCTCCACAGAGACGTCTCTTTCAAGAGCAAGTCCCTCCCCATAATTTTCTCTACTCCCAATAAATGTCATGGGAACTAAATTCATAGTTCCCTAAATTGACATGCTGAAAAATACAAGGTGTTTGATATTCAAACAAACATGTGCAAAGTAAAATGAGAATCCATTAATGATAAACAGGCCGAGTTTTCAATATTACATTGCCCTCTTTCACACAGTATTTGAAAGGGACTGCTTGAAGCAAAAAAAACTCAAGAATGGGAGCGTAGAATAATGAGCAGCGACGAAAGCACTTAATTTTCCCGATTTTGGAGGTGACTTACAGACATCATTGGAATAGGGGCGGGTCATGACTCAGTTGCCATGCGTGTTGTCATGGTGACCAGCCCCTGTGCCCCCTCCCCCCTCCTCTGGTTGGTCCAGCTCTTGTTGTGGTTCCACAACCATGGACCTCAGCTGACAGAGGCCGCGCCCCCGTGCCCCAGCCCCTGTACCTGCTCCAATCAGGCGAGCCGTGTCATCTGTACGAGGAAGACTCTCGATCAAGTACCTGACAGTATTTCAGAGAACACAAGATACCTCAATCTACAGGAGAATACCATTCAGGTAAACATGGTCTCTAAAAGCTAAACATCACCAATTTTCTTTTTTCTTTTTTTTTTCTTTTAAGATTTGTTTTAGTCTTTTATGCCTTTATTGATAGTATCAAGTGAAGATAGACAGGAAAAGGGGAGAGAGAGAAGGGGAGCAAACTTCATCATGAAACGGAACTCGAACATGCAGTGCGTTTGCAGGCCAAAGCCTGTGTGGCATGCGCTTGGACCACCCAAAAAACACCACCAATTTGAACCTAAAACCTAAATATAACATGGCAATAATAATAATAATAATAAAACGTCTGTGTACCTGTATATCTCTGTGAAATGTTGAGGTTGTGAAACAATAACGTGATATGATGCACTTCATCATTCAGCGTTTCATGACGTCAACATTTTGCAGTGAAATACTCTTTATACTACTTAATACTGCTTTAGTTTTGATTTCTTCACACCAGAAAAGATTTACAGTGAACATCACTAAAAATGCCCTTTAACACAAAATATGCCCATAGAATTATTCAAAATATAGACATGTGGCTCCATTTTCATCACTACTAAACCCCTTATCCCTAAACTAGCCAATCTACATTGATACGTTGTGAGCTTGTAGACTAGCCATTTTAACTATTTAAAAATGTTTTCAAAATAGTAAAAAAGACAAAGACGTTTAGGGATAAGGGATTTAGTGAGTGATGAAAATGGAGCCTTACGTAGAGTTCCCAGCCTTTTTTTTTTTTGACGTCTCCAGACATCTTGGGCACGATAGGGGATTAAGACATCTGGAGAGGTCCTGGGCATACAATGTGTTAAATGGCTTTAAACTGCATGCAGGACAAACAAAATAAATAAGGTTAAAAAAGGACTACACTTGGTGATGCTACAGTGTGCCGATAGCACGTGTATTTTACTCTGTATATTCACTAAACCAATGCGTATTTGTCGCCCACATCAGGTGATCAAGTCTGACACATTCAAGCATCTTCGGCACCTGGAAATCCTGCAGCTCTCCAAGAACCACATCCGACAGATTGAGGTGGGAGCTTTCAATGGGCTTCCAAACCTCAACACGCTGGAGCTGTTCGACAACCGTCTTACAGTTGTTCCGTCGCAAGCCTTTGAGTACCTCAGCAAGCTACGGGAGCTATGGCTACGGAACAACCCCATCGAGACGCTGCCTGCCTTCGCCTTTCACCGCGTTCCCTCTCTGCGTCGCCTCGACCTTGGTGAGCTCAGGAAGCTGGATTTCATCTCCGAGGCCGCCTTCGAGGGTCTGGTCAATTTGCGTTTCCTGAATCTGGGCATGTGTGGCCTGAAGGACATCCCCAACCTCACTCCGCTGGTGCGACTGGAGGAGCTGGAGCTGTCTGGCAACCAGCTGGGGATAGTGCGACCCGGATCCTTCCAGGGCCTGGTGTCGCTACGCAAACTGTGGCTGATGCATTCCAGGGTGTCGGTCATCGAGCGCAACGCCTTCGACGACCTCAAGAACTTGGAGGAGCTCAACCTTTCCCACAACTCCCTGCACTCCCTGCCCCATGACCTCTTCACCCCGTTGCACCAGCTGGAGAGGGTGCACCTCAACCACAACCCGTGGGTGTGCAACTGCGACGTGCTGTGGCTCAGCTGGTGGCTGAAGGAGACGGTGCCCAGCAATACCACGTGCTGCGCCCGCTGCCACGCCCCGCCAGGCCTGAAGGGCAGGTACATCGGGGAGCTGGACCAGAGTCACTTCACCTGCTACGCTCCGGTGATCGTGGAGCCGCCCACCGACCTCAACGTCACGGAGGGCATGGCCGCCGAGCTGAAGTGTCGCACCGGCACCTCCATGACGTCGGTGAACTGGCTCACTCCCAACGGCACCCTGATGACCCACGGATCGTACCGAGTGCGGATCTCGGTGCTCCACGACGGAACGCTCAACTTCACCAACGTCACCGTGCAAGACACCGGCCAGTACACGTGCATGGTCACTAACTCCGCCGGCAATACCACCGCCACGGCTGTCCTCAATGTGTCCGCCTCTGACCCCACCAACGCATACAGCTACTTCACCACGGTGACCGTGGAGACTGTGGAGACGGTACAAGAAGAGAATTCAGCGAGGCAGTACATCAATGAGACGCTAATAGAGTTCCCGGGTCCCACTGTTCCGGGCCGGGTGTTGGAGGGCCGGCCAGGGGTCACCATAACGCCCTCCCTCTCTGGTCTGTCCTCGCTGTCCCCACGAGCCAACAGAGCTACTGAGAAGGCAGTGACTGTGTCCATAATGGATGTAACTAATATCCCAGGGCTAGATGATGTGATGAAAACCACTAAGATTATCATTGGCTGCTTTGTGGCCATTACCTTTATGGCTGCCGTGATGCTGGTGGTGTTCTATAAGCTTAGGAAGCAACACCAGATGCACAAGCACCACGGCCCGGCCCGAGCCATCGAGATTATCAACGTGGAAGATGAAATAGGGGCTGGCACCGGGAGTGGCATCTCGGGTGGATGCAATACCATGCAATCCTGTACCGGAGGAGAAGGAACTCTGCGGAGACATCACCCGGAAATCGTCAACCTCCCCAACATCGGCCGATCGGACACGCTCAACCATTACTACAAGTCCCACCATTTCAACAACAATGTGATGGGTCTCAGCATTGGTAGCGAAGGAGTAGGAAGCGGGGGCATGCTCAATAACAAGGGCAACCAGCAAGGCCTGGATATCCCCATCTCCTGTACGTCAGTCCCAATCTCCACGGCGAATCTGCTCTCCACGTCTGGCAACGGAGCCAACACCATGAGCCCCACCTCCATGTCTCCTCCCCTGCCGATGTCTCTCCCAATGCCCACCATGGGATTACATGGATCGATCAAGGGTTTCATGGGCCAGAACCACCAGAATCCCCAAATGGAGCCTCTTCTCTTCAAGGGGGGCTCAAAGGAAAACGTCCAAGAAACCCAGATCTGAAAACAAAGCAAGAGTGGAGAGAGAGAGGGGAAGGGAGAGCAAGAGTCAAAAACAGAGAGGGGATTGATGGCAGGGTTTATGCGCGGAACGATTAAACACTAGAGTGCATTGACATTACACCAGTGGAGAGGATAGACTGACACGGCAATACACAAACACATAGACTGGTCAGTGACAGTGTACTGAGCCAAGGATTATCACAATGGCCCACTTGTGTTTGTAGTAACGATCACAGGCCAATGGCGTTTAAAGGAATGGACATTACGACAATGTAAATCTGTGCCAAAGCAAATGTTTCTTGCGGTTTCTACAAGTTGTATTCTCATAGGGAAAAATAAAAAAAGAGAAATAGCCTTTCCAAGTACTGTAGCTCAATCCCCAAGTTGTTGTTGGCCGACCGAGATGAGAAGACGCTAATGTTACCACGCTGAAGAGCTCAGACATTACAGAGCAGAATAATGTTACCACGCTGAAGAGCTCAGACATTACAGAGCAGAATTCAAGACATTTCTCTTCGACAGAAAACATACACTCTCATGTGACTGAAAAAAAGACTCCCTCAAGGTGAAAATTATGTAGGCAGATAATAGGACAAAAGGTACAGTGCAGTACAAACTACTGTGAAAATTCCACAAATGATATAAATATATTTTCATTTGAATATGTAACATTGCAGACTCCAATGCAGAGATATTTTGGGGGCGGATGTATAAGCTGGTATAGTTTGTTTCTTTGTGAATAATCAGGGGACGACGATTGTGAAAGTTGGTTATGCGATAACATGTTTTGAGTTCGGCTACTTCTCAGAAACATAAGGGCTCAATTGCAACACTCATTGTGAATCTATGAATTGGCTTTGTGACATACACTCCATCTAGGTTGTAGGATGGTAAACGCGAATATCTGTTTGACAAACCTTTGTCTGTTGCTTCAGCAGTGACCATTACAAACTTTTGTGTTCTGAGAGTATATTATGTATTTTGTAAAAGCCAGCTAACTTGGATTTTTTTTTTTTTAATCGACAGCTCTGATACTTAAATGCCAGCATCAAATAAAGGTAAAATGATGTTTCACAAACAAACACAGTAAGGTAATCCAATGCAAAGACCTGTATGGGCAAAGTAAAGTGTTGACAATGTGTTATTTGAATCAGATCAGTAGCCAGTTATTTGCTTTTAGTGAGGAATTTGATATGACCTCCTTGCTCATGGTTACCATGGTCATGCCATAAAATGCTGTCACAAGGACGATCTGACACGTATATCTTAATAGCAGCATCTAAGAAGGGATTTGACGTCCATCTTGTGGATGATCGGAATGAATGGAAATGTACAGTATAATAATAATAGTAATGTTTGGTTGTATGACAATTGTACGATCCACATTTTTACAGTGTAACTTTCATATGTTAAATGCCATTTACGCTTCCTGCGTTTCAACTATGTACTCCTTTATTTTTGTTAGTTTGATATAATGTGTACAGTTGTCTAGCCATGTATCATTACGTGTGAAATAAATCGATCATATATTGGGTTGTGGCGGGTCAATATGGCAGAGAAATATATTTGAAGTAACACGCCACTTTTGCTGAATAATTTTGGTGCCAGGTCGGAGCACAACAGGCAGTCAACAAATGTGTGAGAGTGGACCTTCCTTACTTGTAAATTCACAGTGCTAAGGGGAAGCACGCACATCCCAACAAAAACCTTTTCAGATGCTGAACAACAATACGTACTTACGAGGATAGGAAGGGAAGTCCGCACACTGTAAACAAAGTTTCGACCGCTCTGGGTCTTCATCGGGTCTGATATTATTATAGGAAGTAGGCAGACCTTCCTTATACTTGCCACCAAAACATGTTATGAAACAAAATGTTTTAATCACATGTAAGATACTGTGTGCGTGCAAAATTAACAGTTGTGAGGAGTAGGGCATTATTCAGGCCTAAACCTGGATTGAATGTAATGGTTTGTGGTTTAGCCATTAGTCATCTTGGTAATGATAGGTGTGATCTGGCATCTGCTCTATTAACACGTTCGACTGCAGACTTTCAGTCATTCTCATTTGAAGCTCTATTGCCACTTAAGTGGCCGTTGCGAAGTTTGTGTTTTTCCCCCCACAAAAATAACTGACCTTAATCTTAAAGTAGGAACATTTCACCCAAACACATTACTCTCCACTATTCTACTCTTCAGGTTATACTTTATATGCATTCTGTTTAACCCATTAAGACCAGCCAATTCTACAAATGCCTTCTAAATTAGTAGTTCTCACACTTTCAAGATTTTTTAAACATTTTCCAAATTGGCACAGTACAAGCTCGCCGCGTGCCACTTCTGCTATTTTTGAATAGCCAAAGTTAAAATCACAGATGCTTTCCTGGTTTTAAGGGGTTAAGTATGTTGAAACCATGCAGGATGGATTGAGGAAATAATTTGGAAAATAAGTGGCCCATTTTGGGTAGAAGATGCTATGGATCAAGAGTGAATCTAAAATGTTTGTTGCAATTGAGCACAAACGGGACACACAGCCGTATTTCAGTTCAATGGACATACAAAAATAGATTTTCAACAGCATCATAGGCTTATCGTAGTCATTTTCATCACATTATTCTGACTATGTTGCTATACTTTTTGTTGCACTCTTACACTTTCCTGCATATATACTGTGTGTGTGTACACACGCACGCACACACGCATGCACGCACGCACGCACACACACACACACACACACACACCACACATAAAACTTGCTGTCTGTGGTGGTTATTAACAATGAGCCTGTTCTCAGTGGAGAATATGGATTCAAATTGTAGATGATTGATAGTATGACTAATGGCATCAGAACCATATTGTTCTCCTGTTTGTCTGTAGTCTTACGGCTACTGTTATGACTAATGTTATTATATGAAAGGAACATTTTGAAACATCTTGGAGTGCACGCCACAATGCTTTCTATTTATTGCCAGCGATCCTGAAAACAGAAAGCAGTGTTCCAGATAAGCCAATTTTATCAACTCTGAATAACTATCATGCTTAAAAACAAAAAATGAAACAAAGCTCACAATTTTCATAATGGTCGTACCAGCATGGTTTGCTCCGGATGTCTTTCAAAAACCATGTTCCACAATAAATGTGGGTGACCCACCAGACGGATCTTCTGCGCAGGGTTCAACTGTAGCCCTACGGAGACACTACTAGAATATAAATGAAGCCTAAAAACACAACATATGGCCACTCTCTTGATGTGCTACATTTTTGGTATCTGTGCCATCAGATTTCAAAGAGCGTATTAGAAAGCTCCTGCGTGCTGTGTGTGTGTGTGAGAGGGTAAGCTGCTCCATATAATAAATGCACTGTTAACATGCACTTGGCGACGGTTTTGATGCTGATTCCGATGGTGGTACTTATTACTCTGGCAGTGATAAGTGTCTCCTTTCATGTGAGCAGAGATTTGACTTCATTACTTACACACGAAACACATTCTTGATAGTAATGATCGTCGTCATTATACTGCCCTGCCTGGTGGTTTAAGTAAAGACGAAGAAGGGCCGTGTGATGTTTAAGTGCAGTGGACAGTCCTGGTATAGATATACTGTATAACTGGATGCTTCTTCACAGGAGGCACGTTGACTTTTTATTCAGACATACCGTGTTGCTCACGTTGATGTGGGATTGTAATAATGGGACTGGACATTTCGGACAACCTTACTATATCATTGTACCTCTACTAGGGGTGCTGGCAATATATCAATATTATCAATATTGTGATTGTGATATGAGACTAGATATCATATGGGACATTTGTTGTGATATGCCACAAAGGTCTTGTCCTGGTTTTAGTCACTTGAGCCCTATTAATGTTCAGAAATAGCCGATCTGCAAGCTCACAAGTTCACAACGCATAGCATTGATGTGTTGTTGGGAGCTTGTAGATAGATATCTTTTTTTGCTGTTTTTGAACATTTTCAAAATGAATATATACTGTATTATCATCCCATTACGATAATATCGTCACAATATCGATGTGCATTTATCTGTCCATGATTATCGCCCAGCAGAACCTTTACAATACTAATAATAATAGTGAATGTCACAGAGGTGTGGGCCACAGATGGAGTGGAGTGCATCATATGCATCCATATCGCTTATGGATGTTCCAGTCCAGATGCTATTCCTTGGTTTGTTTGCAAGGAAAACATTATGAAAGTTCAAGTGATTATGAAATCACATTATATAAAACACCAAATTGCAAGACAAGAAATCCTTGACCTTTTGGTACTATAAAGGCAAGCGGTAGGCCTACTGTTTGACGAAGACGGCTTTGTAAAAGGAATTACAGAACAGCGTAAAACTATTTGAAAACGTAGATTTCGTAATACAAAAAAAGAAAAGAAAATAATTTTGTGTTCTTTTTATTTCAACTGTTTGTTGTATTATGTGGTACTGATTTGGGTCTTTGTGTAGGCTACTGTTACTAAATGGCACTTTGAAGGCATTAATTCAGGCAGTTTTGAAGATTGTACTGTACATCCTCAAAATCAGAAAATGAAACACATTATTGTATACTGTGACTTCAATGACATATAATGACTGAGAGGTATATTATCTCTGTTTAGTACTTCTGTGATTTAACTTCTTATACTGCCTTCAAAAGCATACAGTACGGTCCAACTTTTGTCCTTTCCTTCGTTGTGATTTTATCCAGAACTCCATCCAGAATTTCTAAAAGAGAAATGGGTTTAACAAGTAAAAAAACAACAAGTTTCAAATAAGTTATTGCGTGACATTTTCATAAAACAAGTGAAAAAGACATCAGAACAATAATTGTGTTTTTGTTGCATTCTGTTTTTTATTTTCACTTTTGTTTGAATGAATATAGTGAGAGAGACTGACATTCACACACTATACGTATGTGTGTTGACTGTATTGTTTATACAGTATTAGGTAACATTGTACCTTAAAATCATTATGTCAAAGTTATATTAATTAATAAACTAAACAAATATTCTATATATTAATATTAAGACAGAATGATACCCAAAAAATGCAGAAACGTGACTAAAACAAAATCTTTCTCACTGGAGCTATGGATTCATAATATTGTCATTAACTAGTGTTTAATTTCAATCATATTAGATCATATTCATGATTTAGTTAATGCCAGAGATGGGCACAGAAATAATAATACCACATGGAATTAATTTAAACTAACTTATTGACCTAAAATACATAGTTAAACGAGGATCAAAACATTAATTACTAGCTTACTTATTTACTAATTACTAATTGACTAAGACGAGGCATTTATAACATAAATAATAAATTCACGATCCCTTGATTACATCCTCTAATCAGCAACAAACGGTAACAGTCTGTTGCTGATTTTCCCAGTCTCTTTACATTCGTGCAATTTTACCACAAATTTGCTGTGGCATGATTGATTATTCATAGCTTGTGCGCTGCGATTTCACAATTAAAACAAGCAAAGGCTGAAAAAAGAGGTCTGTTACTAAACATCTCCCATGCACATAATCCATCTGGCTCAGTTATTGGAGGTTTTATCTACGTCATTCTGCCAGAAGATCTGGACTTATTAACGACACAATAACATCTACAGTGCACGCTATAATCCTCTATGGTTAACTCTGAGGCAGGGTTGCACCAACACACATTAATATTTTAAGATGGATCTAATCAAGGTTTATATCCAGTTGCGCAAAACTTTAAACCTAGTTTAAAAATAGTCAGGTTTACTTTTGAATTTAATTTTCATGGTGGTTGTTATGTGGTGATTCAACACATCTGTAAAGACATTATATTTTGTGTCAGGTCTGCAATTAAACTACCGGTACACTAGACTGTTAATTTTTCCTTTGCCTACAAAAGTTACTTTTAAGGTTGCCAATTTCCTCTAAAAGGGGGGAAAAGGTAAGGCTAATGTTTTGTCTTAAGAGGATGGCATTATTTCTGTTTAAACTGGCTAATCCATTGTGAAATAAAATAAATAACTGTAGGTCAAGGTTTTATTCACACGTTAATGCTTTGACACTGGTAAAGGTTTTGTTAAGCAACGCTTAAAATGTAATGGTGCAATGCAACTGGAATCAGATTAAACCCTAGATCAACAAATCCTTAATAGGCACTAAGCTATGTTTAATTTAATTCTTGTTGGTGCAACTCACCCTCAGTGTGACTGTGTAGCTAACTGTGCACAGATTAAATGGGCTACAGTTACAAGATGATGATATGGAACAGATAGCTTTCTGAATCATTATTCCCACTCTGCATACTGTAGTTTTCTTTGTTCTTTTTGTGTGTTATTATTAATATTTTTATGTAGTTGTTCAGTTTATCCGTTTATTGCCATGGATGCCACTTGACATCTTATTTGCTTCATATATTTTAAACAACGCAATAGTTTTAACTGCCACACATAATCTTTATTACAGTAGACTGTCACAGATGTCCACTGGTTGCTATGCACGTCCGATTTACAGCACATCACAAGCCAGCATGCCTCGGGGGACTCATGTAATAACAAATGCATCAAGCATGTAGCTATATGAATTTGAATTATTTGTTAGATGAAGTGTTAAGGCAATAAAGTGCAGATATTGTACATTCACAGAGTCTTAGGGGACACGGCGCAGCCTAATTTCCTCAAGTATCATTGTGCTTGGCTGTCCATTTCGGTCTCCCGAGGTCTCTCGATCTGGTCCCTTTGAGATACACTGGATGTATTGCTAAAGGGGCTGCAAAACGAAATGGCTACTACACACAGACGACAACAGCTGCAGTGTAGTCACAAGTTGAGCTGCCAAGGATTGTTTTCTGAAGAGCAGAACCTGGAGGCTGGAGCCAAGGAATGACATGAAAGCAATTGTACCAAAACACCTTGAGGCTACTATAAGTTTCAACTTGTATTCACAAAATGTGTATAATGCTTTGCAATGCTGTTGTTGTTAGCCTACTGTATAGAGAGAGAAAACATATGGCAAGTGTAAAAAACGAAAGGAAAAAAAACTACTTGCATCTTTCTTATGTAATAGCTGCCTTTGAAGTTGAAGAGAATGGGAATATTTTTCGACATTTGAAATTGTAATACCCATAGAGGGAGGTCATGAAAGTGAACAAAGAGTGTACAATGCAGCATGAAGGAATTCATTTAACATACATATGCATCAAGGCTGAAAGTGAAATGCTTGAATGCAAATGCGATTAGAACAGCAAATGATCTTCATGTGAACATATGTGATGGAGCAATGTGACGAGACGGGGAGTAGAAGAAAAAAAAAAAACATCTCCAGGCCTGGCAGCAAAAAAGACAATCATCCACTGCATTTCCCTCCCGGCATAAATCCCATTGATTTAAACTGATCCATCAAACAAAAAGAAAGGAAGAAAGGAAGAAAGAAAGAAAGAGCTATTGTGTGTGAGCAAAATACAAATGTATTTCTGTACCAAGATTGCTTCCTTGGTGGGATTATGGTGCAGTCATTTTCTAGCAACTCACTGTGCCTGCACGTAACC
>OOFJ01059759.1:0-10402 GCA_900323375.1 Benthosema glaciale
CTTTGAGCCGCCCGTTCATTCTGTATTATTGATCCATCATTTGTTCTCGATTGATTACAGTTTATAGTAATCGTTAAAGGATCACTTCACTTTTCAATCTATCTTCATATAATAGGTCCTCAATAATAATCATGATAAAATGGCACCATTTTTTTTTCCTACTCAGTCTGTGTCTCACAGGAGGGCTGTGGGCAGTTCAGAAAACTGTTCCACCAGTGACATCATCGTTGATGATTTTCCAATGATTTGCAGTATGCTCTAAATCAGTTGAACTATCATATTTTTGGAGGGGCGACAGCCCCTCCTATGCCCAGCTTTGTCCGTTTGTATGAACACAAACACCATATAGAGATGCTTTGACTGGCTGAGCCAAGTAACACATTGAGGATAAAAGTGAGGGCAGAAAAGTGAAGACGCCAAAAGCGACTGGCCCGGAATTACATTTGTAATGCATTGATTGGCTGATCATGGACCTTGCAGTAAGCCCCTTGCAGTAAGCCCCTCCCCAAACTGCTATGGTCCAATCACGGCTAAGCATAACATGTGATGGACAAGCCTCTCCACCAATAGTTTTCCTATGTGATAAAACATTATTTAAAAAAATAAATGTCACACACATATCTTTCCAGTGCATATGGCAGTCCTTGTTGACAGATTTGGAAGAGATTTTGAACGTCTGGTCCCAAAAATGAAAAATTAACCAGTATTTAATGGGTAATGTCCATGATATTTACATTGGAATGAATGAGCCCGGCTGGGGAGAGGGCGGGGCTTACTGCAAGGTCTATTCATAGTTTAGCCAAATATTAAATTAATTACCTTTTTAACCACCATATGTCCATTTTCATCCACGTACTGCTCTTCCATCACTGAGTGAGGGGGCAGGTCAGGTATTTCATCAGCCTATAGGAGACAGAAGACACAAGACCTGCCTGTCAGCAATGGTTGGATCTTGGGCGGTGTTGCATGACTCGCTTGGGGACATGCCAGCAACAAAAATAAATAGGACGCAAACAAATTGTGTTATTTGCACACAACAGAGAAATAATTGGTAATCAAACAAATCAGCACAACGTAAAACCAGCTGTTAAAAACCCTATTCATGTGTTTTAGTTATTGAATACCAAACCGAAGTAGCAGATATCATAAAAGTTACCACTACAAGGGTCATTCATATTTCATACGATTGGCCAACACTGTTTGTTAGACACAAAATAGTAATATATAGATAGAATTTAGACTTTTAAAATATTCACACCCTACATGCTCACACATGATCACACTTCAGTCCATGCTCCGATGGATACCTGAATGAAAACTCTCCTTCGCACTACTCTGGTGGTCCAAAATTCCTCATCTGAACTGTCACCTGAAATTGTTCCAAGCTGTGCTGTGATCCCCTGACCAGTTAAGACAAATATATTGTGGTTGGTTTAAATACAATGGCAGCGGAGCAAGCAATAAGCAGTGTGTTATGGTAAACCTTTTGCTTTTACTTTATATTTATAGCTGTAAATTGTAATGGAGGGTTCAACACAGTAGTCTAACTGGAAACAAAACATTTAATTTGCAGTGCCATTTTAGAATGCATTCCATGCATGTGTGTGGTTAGATAATTGTCAATTGTTTGTGTTATTCTTGTGAGTGAAATCCGCAGCCAAAACAATCTGATATATACAATATGTTTAAGTAAATGTCAGCTGTGATGAACAATACCATCGATAAAGAAAAACAAAGCTGGTGAAGAAAAGTGTCTCTGCATTTTTTTAGCGTTGCGTGAATCAACAAACGGCATGCTAAGGATTAGGATTGGTCAATTCTTCAATCAAAATGAAAAAGAGGGTCAAACTGAGTCTCAAATTCCATCCGCGAGGCCACAGTTATTATAAAGCAGGGGGTTGGGTTAGCAGCCCTGGGTGGGAAAACCTTGAAAGGGCACAGCGTGTGTCATGTGCCAAATCTCATCTTACCCTTGCCAGAGCATTATCATCATATGCTGCCCCTCCACAGGCAGGAAGTTCTTGTGAAGCCTCATAAAAGGTGGAATCTTCTTTGTGTGCTTCAGGGGACTGTGCTAACTTGTCATCGGACTGATGTCTATCATCAGAGGGCTCGCATACATCCTCATAGTCATCACTTTCCGAGGATAGGACAACTCCTCTGCCTTGTCTGCAGGCAGCAGAGTAAAGTTGGTCTTTTGATTTGGTATACACCCTTCCTGGTCCTCCATGACAGGTGGAAAGAACGGCTGATGTGTTCTTTCTCTTAGGTTCATCAGACTCGGTCTCTGAAAAATCTGACGCAACCTGCTCACAGTCAAAAAATGGCTCTTGGTCAGAGTCTTCAAAGTTTGCAATACAAGCAACACTAGTATGCAAAGCGTTTGGTTTGGAACTATTGACGTTTGAGATACTAGACTCAGCATACTCAGGCGGGACGCTGAACTCCTCATCAAAGGCTGATGCCACATCAGCTTCGGGTCCAGATAAAGTGGTCTGAAATGCAGGAGACTCATTGCTTACAGGGGTTAAAGAATCCCGCGATTGCTGTGAGTTGGTCCTCTGTATAATTCCAACAGATTGTGAGTTGTAGTTTTCTGGACAGGAGTATGGCATCAATTCCTCAAAATGGAATTGTCTTGGACAAGTGACTGTCTCAGGAGGTTGTGGAGTCAAATCAGAGACAGAATGAGAGGAGAGATCGTCAGTCTGAATGGTTTCAAGGGTAGTTGTCTCTATGATATATGGACTTTTATCTTGGGTACATTGTGTTTCTTTTAGCTCATAGTAGTTTGTTCCAGTAGATAATTTCTCATTTTTAATCAAATTTTCCTTTGTTGTGTGATCAATATTAGAATTTTCTTCAGTAGCATCAGATAGATCTTCAGGTAGTTGAGGTTGATGTTTCTTTAGAGACGACTCAGGAAGAGTCACTGAAGTGGATATATCAGTAGAATCTTCATCACATTTATTAGGGTGAAACACTTCACAAGGAAAACCGGATTCCGCTGATGGCCCCATAAGGTGAACAGGAGTTTCTTGAATCTCAATTGACTGTGTGGGCAAGTTGGCATTATTCGTAACGGTATCTGATGTTTCAACTCTGTGTGAGTGAATGGAAGAAACTGGGCCCAAGCTGTCAAACTGAGCAGGTGTGGATATAACTATGCACTGCTCTGATGATGCTTTAATCAGATCAGGAGTGATTCTGAATACTTCTGGTTCAGTTTGATCCACAGTGGTGATATATGCAGGTGCTGAGGCTGGTGCATGTATTTGTGTTTGAACTTCAGCAACTGGCATAACGAAGGACACATTGGCTCTGAAGATATTACTAGCTTCACCAAGGCACTGGTCCTCCGGCGAGAGGTCAAGCTCAATATAAGGTTCATCCAAATCAGGACTTTCATCACTTGATTCTGACGGAGGTTCAAGTATCTCTGGTTTGAAATTCAGTTTCATCTCTTCTAGATCTGATAACAGCCGATCGAGCTGAGGGGATCCGGACCCTGTTGGTGTTCCAGGAGTCGGCTCCAAAGACACGACAGCTGAATCCTCTTGATGGTCTTTGGATGTATGTCTCAGTAGGTCTGGTACCACTAGGCTTGTTTGATCTAAGGTGGATTCTAGACTTGTTAGGCTTTCTTCTCTTTCTGGTGGTGAGCTCCTTTCACCAGTAGGGGTAATTTCAACGTGGGTTTGACTGGAGCCAAATCCAGTTTGATCTTCAAATTCTGAAGATGATTGCTCTTCAGGTAAAAACGTATTAATTGGATTGTGTGCCGATGGTGGAACCTCAGTTGAATAGGCCTGATGCTGTTCTAAATCGACATTTGAAGTTTCCGAAAGATTTCTTGTGGAAGATCCAGAGGACACCTACAAGAAATGATGAAATGGAATGAGGTATAGAAAAATAAATGTGCATAAATGGATATGACATGGGTAATGTTTTCTTCAGGGGGGGATGAAAGAGAAATTGCATGCACTTTTTCTATGATTATGATTTACTCAATTTGGAAATAGACTTATTTCCAACATTTAAAGGTTCTGTGAGTGAATTTATTTTTGTTTAAGTAACATGGTAAATAGCTCTACATTGCCATAGTAATCACCACCATAGCGTATTTGTTCAGTAACAGGGGTCTCCCAATCTCTATAGCAGAAAAAGTGAAGGAAGTTTGTTTGAATGAAGTGATGAAATAAATGCGTTTGTATGAAAATTGTGACATTTTATTGTGTTTACTAATGGGAGAGACGGGGAGACCCATTATACTGAACAAACACTACTATAGCTATGATTGTCAGACTATAGAGCTTTAACTTTTTAACAAAACAAAAAGAAAAGAAAAGAAAAGAAAAGAAAAGAAAAGAAAAGAAAAGAAAAGAAAGAAAAGAAAAGAAAAGAAAAGAAAAGAAAAAAGAAAAGAACAAGTTTAGTTTTAACCAAATCACTTACACCATGCACCTTTAACAGCCTGTGTACGTAAAATGTATTATTAATAAACTTGCACCAAAATGCATCAGAAATTATGGACATGTTTGTGATTTGGAAGTGAGAATACTACTGAGACATATTTAGTGTCTGTGATATCAAAATGATTGTTTACATCATCATATTTAAATATGATGCACACCATGAAAGTATAGTTTAATTGGATGGTATTCCTTGTAGAAATTGGCTAAAAAGCAAGACACTAAAGCAAGACATTAATAGGGCACTGACAAAAAGGTAGACGTATATGACAAATCATTGTGTCACACCATGGTATGAGCATTCATGGTTGTTGATCCATTCATTTCCATTAGTTGTAGTTGCTGTTGCTCTAATGCAAACATGCCACAGCAGAAAACGGAAGCCCCTAGATCAGACACATTAGTGGAAGCTTCAGCACAGCACCGTAAGCAACTAAGCATGTTTAACACAATATGAACCGTCATCTCCATTAATTTTGAAAGCCTCATTGCATTCTCTGCCGAACACAAGCTTGTGCTGTCTTACCGACAACCAGGAACTTTCACTTCCTCTCTCATGGTATTTCTTGTCATGATCTTGGGTCTGTTTATTTGGGGTTTTGATTGATGCACAGTCCACTATGTTCTCTTCTTTTCATTGAGTTTCCTTCCTTCAAGTATTTTATGGAAATGCATCTCCAGCCAGACACCATGAATTGCAGTTTAATTCTGATGGCATGAGACTCAACACACATACAAATTTGCCTAATGCTGTTTGCATCTGACTCACTTAGCTTCTTGGCAATCCGAGGAGGAAGCCTCACATAAAACGTATGAGGGGGAGCTCTGTACTCTTTATCAACTGTTTCACATTCATCTGTGTTAATATGAGGTGTTGTTTCTGTGTATGTTTCCTAAACCTGGGGTGAAATAGTGATGACTCATTGTCAGCTGATCTAATATTGTTAAATGTTTTCCATTGGCTTTGGAAAAGAGTTCACAGAAGCCCTCATCCCCCTCATCTTATTGGACAATATACAGTGATATCACAATATAATATACCCATAGGCAACCACACTCGCAATTCCCCAGGATTGCATCTTTCTAGTTATACTTGTTCTGTGGTTACAAATATTCAGCTTGAGGGCGGACATTTAATTAATTTGGTTTATTGTTCTTAAATTTAAAAAAATAAAAGCTCATGGTGACCTTGTACACTAGAACATTAGAGTTATGGCACTAGAAGTTTAATGAGGAAAACTACAAGTGCTCAATTTCTGAAGCAAATAACTTGCAGGTTATCGCAGGAGATTACTTTATTCACTTACAAAAGTAAATGATAATTATGAATTACTTTCTATTTGGGGAAATTGGGGTAAGAAATAATAATAATTTAAAAAGAGAAAGAAAGAAACCACAACAAAAACAAATCACCTCTAGAAATAAAACATAAGGGAAGACATTTATTTCGGTTACAGGGGTGTGTACTTCAATGACATGTTGTTGAATGAAAATACAATGGAATCAGTGGACTGCTTGTTATCAAATCAGTTCCATAAATCAGAGAATTTACTGTCTGAAGTCATGTACTCTGTCTATAGGATAAGTGTAGTCATAGGTTTCCAGAAGTTGGCATACCCGTTTCTTGTACAGTTTTCCATAGCTTTGTTTGATTGGCTGAGCAGCAGATTTGAACCGGAAACACATGTGTGTCTAGCATGATATAATGTACGTTCATTTTTAATGGAAGGTCAACAATAAGCGATATACACCACTCGGTCCCGAATTCAACTTAGGTTCTAAGATTCTGGACATGATACATTACAACATCGGGATTTAACACATTCTATCTAAAAGGGTGGGATGGGGTGCACACACGGGTAGTTACGAGGTTGGGCTGCTAAAGTCATGTCTATGAGTCAAGTCAGCAAGATGGGCTTCTGCGTATGTCCAATGTATAAACTAATACTTCAGTTTTGTTTTCAACAGAACAATACTGACAATGTCAAACAGAATACAAGGAACATGTAGCCCTCAAATGTTTTTTTTGTTTGGAAAAAGTTAAATGAAGTAATACAGAGAATCTCAATATTCAATCCAATCAAGATTTGGAAGTTTTCCATCTTTTTTTATATGACCAAAAACTGCTTCTGCTGCTGTTTTCCAACAATTTGAAGTAATTTGCTACACTTTTCAGAGAGTATTGAAGCAGGAATTTTATAAACTTATATTATTGTTACTACTAATAACACATGACTAGATGTGATTAGAAATTGCCAATTCATATAGAGACTGAATATTGGGATTTGTATTGCAAATCTGGTGAGTGTGTGGACAGTGACTCATGCAACAGATTATGGTGATGGTGGACACAAGGCCACTGGTAAACATGGTAAATCATATGTCTCCTTCATCTGGAAGAGAAACAATCTCAACCATTTCCCATTCAGCAGAATCTGGGGCCTTAAATATGGGTCCTGTCGCTGGTGTTTCAGATGGTGGCATAGGTGTGTCAGTTGGACATTCTGTTGCTGTATAATAACTGACTGTAGAGACATCTGATATTTTGTCATCTGATATGGTTTGTATATCGCTAAAGCTTTGCTGTTCCTCAGTGCCACCTGATTGATGTATATCGCAAAGTTCCCCAGGCTGATCTTCCTCTGTACATTCAGAGAAGGTTATCTCATCAAGACTTGACTCAGAATCATCTGATTGAGTCAACTGTTCTTTCCCTGATTCTCCTAGTGATTCGACGTGTGCTGGTTCTGGTGGGTTTAATGCAGACAACCAACACTCAAGGAAGGTCTGGGTATATTCATCCTCTGAGGACACAAGTTCAGTTGATGGGGAGACTTGAAATATCTCAATATCTCCTTCTCCTGATGACTCTGACTGTTTCAAATCACTGGTACTTTGTACCACGTGTGCCTGCCCTTTGGAATCTTTGTCATGGTCATATTCTGAGCTAAACGAAGCGGGTGAATCTGGTCTGTGTTCTGCAAATAACTCTTTGAGTCTATATGTGGTGTATTCAAGATCTGAGTTTTCTGAAGCAGAGGAGAATGGGCTTGCTCCAGAGAACTGTAAGTAATCATTACAAATCTGATTTCCATATTGGGCAATTGGGGAGTCGGGAGAAAGTCGTCTATACTCGTTTAACAATGCAACGGACTCCGGTGAAGAAGGTCTAGATTCTGAAAACAATACTTCTGGGAATAGAAAATCATCAACAGAAGATACTGATTCTGGTGACAATGGTCTATTCTTCAACAACAATTTGTTCTCACTGCCAATTACAATGGAATCAGGGGACTCTGCTCTGTCATCATCAAACATAAAATATGGGCCTGGATCCGAGCACTCCCAGTCTGAAATTATTGATTCAGGTGACATTGCTCGATCTTCTGAGAATTCCAGACGACAATATTGTGAATTGAACTGTAGAATTGGTGAGAATGGGGATAGTGGCCTATATGACGCAACAGATTCTGGTGAAGGTAGCCTCATCTCAGTGTGTAGAACAGATACAAGATTTCTGTCATCTGAGCCTGTGAGTGATTCAGGAGAGAGTGGCCTATGTTGTGGAAATTCCCATTCGGTGGAATAACATTCTCGTACTGTATATTCAGTGATTGTAGGACATGGTAGAGAAGAAACTAATACAGTTTTGTCATCTAATATGCTTTCAAAATAGCCTAATTCATCTGGGTGTGGTTGTGGTGTATCACAAAGTACCTCTTCCAGATCCTCCACTGTACATTCAGAGGACATGGACATGGCTTTGTCTGCTAGTGGCTTCCTTGTAGAGAAAGGTGGTTCGTCGATGAGACTTAGCTCAGATTGCTCAGATTGCACTGATTCAGGGGTCATTGGTCGGACTTTCTCTGATTTTCCTAGGGAGGTAATATGTTCAGGCACTGGTGGTTTTAACTCGGACAACCAGTAGTCGAGGAAAGACTGAGTGTATTCATTTTCTGATAAATCAATTTCAGTTGATGAAGTAGTGGCTTGAAATACACTTTCTATGTCTTCTGAAGAATCACTGAGGCTTTGTACCACACTTGCATAAGATTGAAGCATTGGATCTGATGATGATAGACTGCTAATGTGTCTCTCTCCTTTGGTGTCCTTTTCACATGCATATTCTGAGCTAAATGATGCTGGTGTATCTGGTCTGTTTTCTGCAAATAACTCCTTAAGACAATATGCAGTGTATTCAAGTTCTGAGCTTTCTGATGCCAACGAGGATGATCTGGGTCCTGAGAACTGTAAGTAATAATCACAAAATCCCTGTCCATATTGACAAATTGGAGAGTCTGGGGAAAGTGGTCTATACTTGTTTAAGAAAGTGACTGATTCGGGTGAGGATGGTCTAGATTCTGAAAGGAAGACATCTGGGAATAAAAAATCATCAAGAGAAGATATTGATTCTGGTGACAATGGCCTGTACTCATAAAATTCACTGTCAAACTGAATGGAATCAGGGGATTCTGGTCTAGATTCATCAAACAATTGATCAAGGCCTGAGTCACAACCCTCCCAGTCTGAAATGATCGATTCAGGTGAAAGTGACCTATTATCAGATAAATCCAAATGATCACAATACAGAGATTTGAACTGTGGAATTGGTGAATCAGGTGGCAGCTGTCTGTTCTCATCAAATGATGAAAAAGATTCAGGAGAAGTTGACCTTGTGTCAGCAAAATAGTGGATTCCAACTTCTGAACATAGTGAATCAGGAGAGAGTGACCTATGCTGTGGAAGAGAAGACAAGTGTAAGGTTTCCCATTCTGACGGCTGAGAAATATTTGTCTCTCTTGATTCCACTGGCCCTGATGATGTCGAACAAGGATCAGCTGCACTTCCTTTATCAATGTGGTATGTTAGTGAGCATTCTTCTTCTAAGGCCTGTTCCAGTAAAGTGGTATCTATTTCAAACTCATTTTTTTCAGAAGGTTTGATTTGTTTAACACAATTCAGTTCAAAGTTTGCAGATGCTGGAGAATCTGGTCTAGCTCGTTCAAAAAAGGTTTCAAGACATATGCCGGGATCTTCCCAGTCTGATGTGTCTGACAATGGTGAAGGCGACCTATTTGCTAGATAAGCAAAATTAAAAACATAAACCTGCCGATTGAACCAAGGTATGGGGGAGTCAGGAGAGAGGGGCCTATATTCATCCAGAGATCGTACGGAGTCAGTGGACTGAGGTCTTAATTCACTCATCCAATAGTCGAGGAAAGACTGATTGTAATCATCGTGGGATGAACATGATTCCGGGGAAAGAGGTCTGATTTGCTGAGTTTTCTCGTCTGATGTGAATGAGTCTGGTGAGTCTGGCCTGCTTTCATCAAACAAGTCCTCCAAACAATAACCAGAGTACTCAATGTCTGACACCATAGACCGAGGTGACTCAGGTCTTCCTTCAGTATACTGTAAGTAGTAATTACAATGTTGATCACTGAGTTTAACTGTTGAGTGGTCAGACAAGTGGCACTCTTCAAGTGATGCCACAGACCCTGGGGAAGATGGTCTAAAGTCTGCCAACCAGTCGTGCAACTGTGAAAACTCAAAATCTGAAGACATTGACTCTGGGGAAAGGGGCCTCTCATGAGACAGCTGTTCCAGTTCAATGTCTGCTAGGATGGATTCCGGAGAATCTGGTCTAGCTCGTTCAAACAGGATTTCAAGACATATATCGTCATCCTCCCAATCTGATGTGTCTGACAACGGTGAAGGTGACCTATTTGCTAGATATCCAAAATCAAACATAACTGGCCATTTGAATTGAGGTATGGGAGAGTCAGGAGAGAGGGGCCTATATTCATCCAGAGATGGTACGGAGTCAGTGGACTGAGGTCTTAATTCACTCATCCAATAGTCGAGGAAAGACTGATTGTAATCATCATGGGATGACCATGATTCAGGGGAAAGAGGTCTGATTTCACGTG
>OOFJ01059775.1:0-12792 GCA_900323375.1 Benthosema glaciale
TAGTTTGCGATGGTTTTTGAAAACCTTATGCCCATACCCAACACCATGCCAAAATTCAAAATGTAGTTACCAAGTGCATAATTGTTATGATTTTTTACATATTAAATCCCAGTGTATAGGCATTTTAGCTCATTTTAGCCACCGTGGACGCCATCTTGAAAACGATGCCTTTCTGGTTGTTTGTTTTTCCTAAACTTTTAGTATGTTACTTAGCACAACCAATGGTAACATAATCCATTGAAAAATCTATTTTAGCAATTATTTTGGTTTTCAACCATGCCTATACGTATCAAATATTTGAGTCTGTGCAAACAGACCACTAGGGGGCGCACCCAACGCGTTTGCTCAGCTTTTTGAAAACCTTATACCCATACCTAACACCACACCAAAATTCAAAAAGTTATGACAAAAACCCAAATTTTGCTGTTTCCTTACAAGTGCGCCCCCAGCTATTGCTCAGTTTCTTGCTGGCTAATATGGGGCCAGTGGATGATACAGCACTAACTACAAGGTAGCCTGCCTTAAATGCATGCAAATAATTAATTAGACAGGCCTATATTAACTCACCACACTAAATAGGCTACCTTTTGCAGCTGACAAAAGGAAACAATTTATATGCAATAAAATGCAGTTAAAAATAAATAATGCTGGCATTGCTGGGGGGGGGGCATATGGATAGCCTACAACCTGTCTGATGGTGCAATCTCCTTTAATGACGAAGTCTTCTCGCTCTGTGAGAGTTTTCACAGTAACATTGATGACTTCACAACATTCCGATGATGTTTTGGGTTCATCCTCCATCTCCTCCTCGGTACCCCGCGCTGGCGGACCGGTCCGACTGGAAAGTTGAAACATGTGGAGCGCACAGTCCGGGCGACAGGCGCGTCTCTCCGATGACTTGGCAAAACACGAAACGAATGAATGCGAAGTCTGATCTGGCTGACGCGTTATGTTGACCCTGACATTATTCTTCCTATATGGCTCTGGAGGTTCAGCTTTTAACGAGACCGCGATGTGATCTATCAACTCAACATTCCTGTTTGCCGGTTGTTGTATTTTCTTTTTCACGAGTCACTCACAGCTTACAATTTGTCGTACGACGGTGTTGCTCGCTGAAAATAGCTGATCTACAATATTGCTGTGGTTTGAAACTGCATGGCGACCGACGCATCGAGCTTGTATTTACTATTTGTAGATAGCCTCATTTCAGCGAACGACACAAACAGAATAAAAGCATATTTGCTGATGGGTCCGTGTATTTGTCGGCCATTTGAATTCGAATTTCCTATTACAAACAGTATTCAGAATACGGTTCGGTGGTCTGACTGAATATTGTTTTGTCAAATATAGAAATGGTTAATTAAAACGTTATTTATCTGAATACCGTTTGTCAAATAGGAAATTGAATTTACCGAAAAACAAATTGACCCTACACAGCTCTGCATCTCATTTGTACACACTGAAGAGAACTTGGGTTCCATAACCATAATTACATAGTCAGTCAGAGCCTGGAGGTCCTTGAAATTAAAACGTTTGACAACCACCGACATATGGTACAGACTGAAATGCATGGGATTACAAAAGAAAAAATATACAAATAAAAGATTGAAGCAAAGAAATCATCTTAATGCAAATATAAACAAATACAAGTCTTGAAATTCACAAGATTGATAGAATGTTGCAAACAAAAAACCCTCACAGGCTCACACTTCCACTGGAAAAGTAGTTTATTTACTTTACAGTGAGATAAAGAAAAACAGAACAATCAAAAAGTTACATGTCATTTTGGCATCAGAACAGGGGAAAGGGATACACAGCGTGCTTTAAACTGAACATGAACAGTGCTGGAGATAAAGTGACACCACTTCTCCTAAAAACGGCAGCACTGGAAACCAAAAACCATCATTGAACACTTATGAAGGATTTTTAAAGCCTCTTATTATTCTGCTGTGCAATACATCCCACCAAGTCGGGCGAGTCAGTCTTTTGTGTGTGTGTGTGTGTGTGTGTGTGTGTGTTGAGGGGACATGCATAGTGTCTTGACAAAGTTGGGAGAAACATAAAAAAGCTAATCGGGGTGGGTTCCCATAAGAAAATCAACTTTTTTTTCTTCATTTATTTGTTCAGTTACATATTTTTGCAGTCACTGCAACCTCCTGCTGGAACCTTCATAGATCCGACTCTGAACTCTTCTTCCCCTTCTTGTTTCCCTGCCAGTCAGAAAAGACAAGGGATGACAACACTTGAGAATTTAATTGCATCAAATAGAAGAATTTCACCAGCCTCCCAGCATACAATGGCAGCCCAAACATCACCACCAGGATCTTGCCTAAAACTGTATCAATCATATTCTGCTCCGGGAAACAGTTTAGCAGCCCCATTTATTATTGACTTATTCAAATTTTCGGCACTGCTGTATGACGAAGCATGAATTAAGCATGGCAACATAGCAGAGAAGAATCAGTGGTCTTACACTCCAAAATGAACCAATGGGATGCTATTAATCTGAAATTGATATTTCTTTCATCTATCTGTAAATGCACCCAAGTCTCTGTACATACGTACTTCTGTAATCCATCCACAGACTTCAAATTTGACACACACGTTCCACACCACCACAGGGAGTGCAGTGCCCAGTGTTGAGTCCGTCGGATACACCATTGTCCAGAACCAGCACAAAAGCCACTGGGCTCTGGACCTGATCACCCCTAAATTTCCATATATGGAGCTGGCCTGTTCTGACATATGTAGACTCCATATTTGGGCATGCCTGACAAAGAACTCCATATATGGGCATAAAAGGGACACAGACAAAACTGGGTTTGGCATAAACTTGCATCTTTCCAAGTAGGCCAGTGCCCAATGGGCACCGCTCTATTATTTCTAAATGCACCATTACACTTCCTCCTTGCTTTTAGTACCTTCCTAGTCTGGCCCAAGGATAGTAGAATCAGGATAGGAAGCGAAGATCACACTTCCGTACTACAGTGGAGTCCATATTGCTCCCTGGGAGGAAACGGACATGCGCAATGTGCATGTACAACGTCCTGGTATCCATTGCGCATGTCCATTTCCTCCCAGGGAGCAATATGAACGCCACCGTAGTACGGAAGTATGGTCTTCGCTTCCTATCCTGATTCTACTACCCTTGGTCTGGCCCAGCCTGTGTGCTTTCTAGGTTGAAAACAGGCGGTGGATCCTATTGGTTCACCAATCTGATCACCACGGACACGCATGTATGGAAATCCTGGTGACGCTGGAAGGGCATTGCTCTGCGATCAGTGTATTAATTCATATCTAGAGCAACACATGATTGGAACCCTCTCATTCTTCCTCCTCAAGCGTTTCTTTTCTTTGAACTCAGTTGCAAAGGTAAACAGATTAAGGGAAAGTCAAGATTGACATGAGTCATAAAGCATCATCATGTAGGACTAACGATTGAATATCAAATGATATACATTTTCAGCGCAACATTTTGGCAATCGTTTTGAATTAAATCAGAATCCATTTTTATTTTCAAATCACAGGTTTACAGGTGTAAAATTAAAAGAAATCATATCGATTGGAAATCGTTTTGAATTGAGAATTGATTTTGTTTTGAATCGATTTGAAATCGAATCACCACTCGGAATTGAATCAAATCACGGGATACCAAAAGAATCACAGCCCTATGCACCATATTTATATTTCAAATGAAGTCACCCAATAAGAGTACATGAATAGTTTGAGCTGCATTTACAATTTACAATAGCTATAGTTTTGTTACCATGGCCCTGTCCCTTCTGCTCTCTACTGGTTTAGACATGATGGATGACATGTCTCTTTTCTAGAGGAAGGAACACACATTACTTCACACCCATGCACACATCTGTACAATCTCTCATACGTACACATATTTCGGCTTGCCGAGTCCAAATTGCAACGTAGTCTCTCACCTTCAACACACACCTTCAGCTCAAGGACAATCTTACCTGATGCTTTGGCTGTTCTGACTGGAGGCCTTTAACTTTAGACTTTTCTTGTTCCAGGGCAGCATGCAGTAATGATACCTAAAAGAGACAGATCAGTCACATTATCTGATTCTGACTCCGAATAATACAAATGACTGGTAGTTATAGTTGGATGTTCAATGTTTGTGCACATTTCTCACACTCACGCACCTGTGATGACAGTTCCTCTTTGATATTTAAAAGCTCATCCACCTGTAGAAGGATCTCTGCTTTATCTTTCACTGGTGAAGGAGAACACATTGAAAGAGGTCAATACCAGATCAATCAAACTGTATACTATAGGAAACAACTTGGTATTCAGGTTGCCAATATTCAACTTACTCTCCCCCTGCTGCAGCATCTTAAGGAGCTGGGAATTTCTTGCTTTTACCTCCTTGTATTTCATCTGCAGAGAAAAGGAAGCAGGACAAAGGTTAAGAATTAGTTTTGTACATTCCAAAATACAGTGAATAAATACACCCTCATTCACCCTCCTTAAACTATCATTTTTCCTAAAGTGAAGCAGGCTATAGAAAAAAATGCCTCAACGAGGACAGTGCATGTTAACTCATCAGAATATAATGAAACAAGTACTGACCAACAGTAAACATTTTCTCACTATAGAGAGGGATATAGGCGTCTATAATTGGAAAAGTCTGAATGTGTTGTTAAAATTGGCAACTGTTGCTTGTGACCACTGACCTCCCACTGCGAGATGGTCTTTTTTAGTTTATCAATCTCCTGGTCTTTCTTCTCCAGATCGTACTTCAACTGTTCTGTCCGAGGGTCCTGGGAGGGGGGTGGGGTTTAAGAAGGCAGGAAATTAAGAGCTGCTTTTAGAAATGATAAAATGGTTAATAGCATACCTGTAACAGCCTGGAATTCTGAGAAAGATAAATCACAACCTTTTCACACAGTGGAGCACAGATCAAACACCATGATCCTTGTCCCAAATAATAATCTTTGTTGGGCAATGGGCATGTTACTTTACGTTAGTAACTAGTTACTGCTTTCAAAACGTAACTTATAAAGTAGTATGTAAGTAACTAGTAACGCTACTCGTCTAGTTACTTTTGCAATACTTTTATTTATTTTGCTTCAATATTGACAGATTTGAAAAATCCTTCGGACAGGCAGGCAAACAGTGGGTGAGCAGAAGAACTGATGCATAAACTTAGTCCACTGATCAAATCACTTTCACCAAACTTGAATATTAAATGGGGAAAAAAATCACAATCAGCTGGCAAATTCAGTATCTGTTACATTCTTTATCATACTACAAGGCACAGACCACAGCGTTAGTATTCAATGTCCGCTGACAGCATGCAAACTTGACAGGTGTGGGTCCCAATACACTGAACCCGTCAGTCCATCTCACCGGTTCATGTTCTGTGGAGGTGTTGACCTCTTGCCCCTGGCTGTTGACATACTGTTCACGTCTCTTTTCCCGTTGAATGATGCGATTGACATCATCCTCCAGCTTATTGAAGAACCGATCCTCCTGTGCCACACCTAATGCTATATTAGCTGTGCTGGATTCCTGTATGGTGTAATGTTAGCAGTGGCGTTAGCAGTGACAACATGGTATATGTAAATATGGCAACTCAACCAATCTTAATTAAATATACAATTTATATAGAGCGAGATTGATAAAGATTCTCTAAAGTCTAAAACTTTCTCGGTTTTTCGATTTAGGAATGGGAATGGTCGGCATGCCTCACCTCTTTTTCCTTCTTAGCTTGATGTTCTGCAAATACAGAGGGTTACATCAATTATATGATTATACTGTTCATTCCAAGTCAAAATATAGAACAATTAATTTAATTCAGTATTCTGTTTTGGATTATTCAGAGACTGAAAGTACACAGTAACATCCTCTGTTAGTTTTACTCTCAGAGAGAATCTACTGTGTACAGGAGATAATAGAATGTGGATTAAGGATCACAAAGGAAGAAGCTATCATTGTACTGACTACATCCCACAACACTTTCTCTACTTTTCTCTCACCGACACTTCCTTCAGCCTGAAAATCTTGCAGAGAGACAGTCTTCTTCTCTTTTCCCTGCTGGTTCTTCTTCTTTTCCTTCTTGCCCCCTCGAGACTTAGGGGAGACAGTGTCTGTGACGCTCTGTAAAAAAATAGAAAAGACAAACATATTAAAGATAATGCTTGTCAAGTTGCAATGTCTTCAGCCCAACACTAGAGGGCAACATTAAGTGCCATTACTTAATACAAAACTCGGCTGTAGATTACAGCACAGAAAGTCATAGGAAATAAATAGCTTAACAAAAACAAAACAAAAGAAAACAGGGCTAGAACTGCATTTAATTTTACATTTTAGTTTTAATCTTTGCATGACTTTGCTTCAATTGAAGTCTTGGTGTCAAGGAAACATACAGCAAATGGTAACTCCCCAATGCTACTTAATTCCAATTAGTCAGTCATGTATGATTAACTAATCAAATCAGATTCAGCACATGCCATGAAATGAACAAGATGGCTCCACATGCATATTGAATTATTGATTCAGCATATTCATGGGGAAACTGACATTGCTTAGAGCTACAATATAAGCTTTATGTTTGTCGTCTAGCTCTCCCGATGGAGAGGTAATTAACAACATCTGACCTAAAATAAAGATGGTGGCACATGCATCTAATCTGGTGTGCTGTCTTGAGACCACAGGAAGAGTAGCTACTGTGATTCACAGTAAGCTAAGTAAGGGATCTAATAAATAAATCAAATACTTGAAGTTTTACTGACAATCTAATTGCCAAATGAAGTCATGTGGAATTCCTGTATTGTGATGTATGAAGCATTAAACAAAAGACAACTAAAAGACAGCATGGTAGACGGTATGTAAAGTATTTGTTTGTTTGTGGTGTACCTCTTTCTTCTGTTGTTCAAATTCCATTTGGCTGAGAATCAAGGCTTTTTCTAAGTCTGCCTCATACAGCTCACTGGTTATCTACAGATGGGCAAAGGAACACGGAGACAAGGAAAGAAAACACATCAAATCCATGTTTCTCTTCATCTGTTAAACTGCAGCTTGTCACAGCTGGAGCAGCAACAGAAGTACCAAAGTGATCATTATTATTAAAACAATTTCCCAAACCTGCTATGCAAGAATCCAATTCCCAACCATCATGTTAACAACATAATCATTTGTCCATAGCACAACACTAATGCCCACTTTGGCATGGCAAATTTGATATTAAACGTTACTACAAACACATGTATCATTCTACCACGTAATATCATTGCTATACACATGTTCACACTCCATTTCAGATTTCAGCATGTGCCCATTGCCCCTTATCTTCCTAGTTACCTGCTCATCCCTCTGTTTCCATTGCTGCCATCCTTCAGTGGGTGCATTCTGGTCCCCTGCTGTAGGGTTTAGAAGGTCATTTGCTACTGCCTGGAGAGTCATGGGTTGTGGGGCACATGACTTCTGAGGGATCTTCTTGAAAGCCAGACTTCGCAACTGATGGACAAAAAAACAAACAAATACATATGTCAGAAGATTGGTGTGGCACAATTACATCAAAATCCCACTTTTTAAAATTCCAATACTACAACATTGAGTCAACAAAGCTTGTTTTGTCAGTGCAGCAACTACAAGGTTTACTTCTGCAGGTACGATGCCAATTTTGGTGGCAGTGTGGCCCACTCTACCGTTTCCTCCTTGCAGGAGACACTGAACCCCAAATTGCTCCCGCGGTGGCATGGTTCCCTCCACCATCGGTGTATGAATGTGTGTGAAACTGAATGGGTGCATGCACAATCTATGTAAAGCGCTTTCGATAAAAGTGCTACATAAATGCACCATCTATTTACTTTAGCTTGCACTGATTTTTAGTCAGCTGCCTCCCATCAATCACAGTGATCCCAATCAATTGGGTTGTTGTCAGGTATCGAGCATAGTTATATATAAAGGTATCAATAAGGTTGTGTATGATGAAAAAGCATTAACGTCTGAGGCTAAATTAGTCAGTGATAGTATCAGATTATAACTATTTGTTCTGGATATCTAACCCAATGTCCTGGGTCACCAATTGTATTTGTTTAAAGAGGCAGTTGGACAGAAAGCTTTAATTATCCTCCAGTGTGAAAGCCCCTGGGCCAACATGGTTTCAGTTATGAAGTGAAACAAATGAAGGGCAGAGAGAAAATCATTACAACAACCAGTTGAATACAACCAGTTGAATTCAACTGGTTGTTGTAATTGCTACTGCATCATATAATTGAATGCACCTCTCTTGACACACTGCCACTGACTCACACACCTGATTTGCTTCAGTCTGTTGCTGTTCCTTCTTCTTTTTCTTCTTGTCTTTCTTCTTGTCATTGTTCTGGGAGACTTTCCCTGCTGCTGCCTTCCCGGTCCGGCTCTTCCCAGAGTCCCGACCACCTTTGCTGGTGCCGGTGGTGGTCTTTCCCACGTCAGAACTGTCCGAGTCCGACTCGGTGTCGATCTGAAGCAGGGCGAAGCGGGACGCGGTGGTGGGGACGTTGATCATTGCAGACGATGCCATAGTAGCTACTGGTGGTTAATCTGAACGAAACAACGAAAACGACTCAACTGACAATACCTGAAATACTTGCCAGAAAACAAAAGCCCCCCCAGTTGAAACCGGCTAAAACCTTTTGTCTAATACAAGCCGCTCTTCCAATTATGACACAATATTGCTTAAGTCTTAAGCCTTGTATGAATAAAGTCGTAATATATTACTGCATTTGGATAGCCGTATCGTATACAATCAAGGAGCCTTTCGCTTCAACGTGCAGCGGTACCTAGCATTACAATGCAGTAAAGTAACAGTGGGTAGCCGTGCTAGCTGCGGTGGACGGTTAGCTCAGAGAGCTACTATACCCCAAACAAGTGTTAAACTAGTGAATTGTGACAACAAAGAACGTGTTCGTACTTTCGCACAAAACGCGTATCCTTGCGATATTACTTGATGTGTGTTGGCGTGGCGATGTGCGCAAACAAATGTGGGTCAAGAAGACACACTTTCTTTTCACCTGTCTGGTTCAATGCGATCGCTGTAAACGATTTCTGATTCTATGTCTCTGCGCTGTTGGTCGATGGGTGAATACAGGAGCCCGCTTGGACCAAACATGTATGGTCTAGTTCCGCGCTGCAGCGGTGACACGCGGTGGAGGAGGAACCAGAGTCGTGGGGGTTGGGGTGGGGGGCGTAGGACAGTGTGTCGTATTATCTGATGATGCATGTAGTAGTCAGAGTCTACTTGCCATTGATTGATTGATTGATTGATTGATTGATTGATTGATTGATTGATTGATTGATTGATTGATTGATTGAAATTTTAAACAGCTTGGAGAATTACAGTACATTTCAAGTACATTTACAGTACATTTCAAGTACAACTCAATACAAGACTGAAAACTGTGAATGGGACGAAACTATAAAGCATTTCTACTTGTTTCCAATAGGGCCCACCATGTTCATTTCATCAAGACATTTAGAGAGTACGTTCACTTCTGTATAGCCAAAAGCAGGAAATCATAATGGAGGTAAAAGCCTAAAGGGAAAGAAAAATATACAATGAGGGTAAAAGGGGAATCTTATTTTACGGAGGCCAGTTTAGAAATGCAGCCAGACATGTTGTACGCCAAGGTTTTATGTTGTTATGAACAACATAACAACAACATAACCTGGAATGTTATCTGGCCCGCAGCCTTATGACCCCCTGCAGAGACTTCCTTACATCATCAGTCACACTGAGGAGTGGCTCACCTGGTGGAATGGTGAGCCTGGTGGGGGAGGAGGTGTTAGAGGCCTCAAAGCGAGCATAGAAGGTGTTGAGAGCGTCGGGTAGGGAAGGATCCCCAGGGCATTAAACATCTTTCTTTCTGTGGTCGGTGATGGTCTTAATTCCTTTCCACGTTGGATGTCCCAAAACTTCCTACAGCTTATTGATTCAAAATCTAAAATCCTCCTCTTTGGCCCCCCAAACTCCATCACCGCCTTCCAGTCCCAACTTGGCAACCTGCTAAAACCTTTAACGTTAAAGGTGTAGCCCGTAATCTAGGCTTGATGTTCGACTCCAGTCTTTCATTCAATCAGCAAGTTACTAAGGTTGTACAATCCTGCTTTTTCCAACTCCGAAATATAGCAAAAATCTAATCATTCATCTCATAACCCTGACCCTGAAAAGGTAATCCATGCCTTCATTACATCACGCCTAGATTACTGCAACTCACTCTATTCCGGACTCAGTAAAAGGACCATCTCCCGTCTCCAAATAGTTCAAAACTCAGCAGCCAGATTACTAACTAACTCCAGAAGGCGTGACGACATTACTCCTGTCCTCGCCTCCCTCCACTGGCTGCCAGTTCGTTTTAGGATTGATTTTAAATTTTGAATTACTACTTTAAAGCACTGCATGGTTTGGCTCCCAGCTATATCAAAGATATGCTGAAACCTCATAGGCCAACGCGTAGCCTTAGATCGGCAAGCAAGGCTCTCCTGGAAGTTCCAACTACCCAGCTTATTACCATGGGTGACCGGGCTTTTTCGGCCCGGGCACCTAAGCTCTGGAACGCCTTGCCAGAGGCCCTAAGACACATTACCTTACTGTCTTCTTTTAAATCACAGCTAAAAACTCACCTGTTCACAGTGGCTTTTATTTGATTAATTGATTGTGTTATTGTTCTGTTCACCTGTTTACATATTTAAATTTGATTATTGTTGTTGTTGTTTTATTTCTCTGCACTGCATTTTATTCTGTATTGTAGCGTTGTTTTGAAAAGTGCTCTATAAATAAAGTTTGTTATTATTATTATTACATACTCCGGGGGTCGTTGGTGGTAAAGTGCCCCTGGATCTTGTGAGCATAGGATGATTTAGCCTATGCTCCTCCTAGCTTCTCTGAGAACAAGCATCACCGACCTAAAAGCAGAGTCCCGCACTTTCAAAAGTGAGCGGACCTCATCGTTCAGCCAGGGTTTCTGGTTAGGATGGATAGTAATAACCTTGATGATGGTGACATCGTCAACACACTTGCTTATATAGCCTAGGACAGATGATGTATATTCCTCCAGATCCACACCACCAGTCTGTGGCGTCGCTGCCTCTGAAGATGTGCCATTCTGTGTGCTCAAAGCAGTCTTGGAGCATAGAGTCAGCTCCATTTGGCCACACAGTGATGGTCCTCTGCGTGGGTTGCCTGGACGCTAGCACTGGGCGGTAGATGGGGACCAACATAATTGAAAAGTGGTCAGAAAGGCCCAGCTTGGGGTGGGAAACAGATTTATATGCCTCCTTCCTGTTTGTATACACACAGTCAAGTATGTTATTTCCCCGGGTTGCTACTTTAACCTGCTGATGAAACCTTGCTACTTGCTAGAATGACCATCAGATCAACATGGTTGTAGTCTCCCCCTACCAAGGAGTGTTTTTTGAGCAAAACTAATGCTTGGCTACATAAAGCATATGACACGCATATTATTTTGCCTTCTATAGGTTGTTAATGGTATGGTCACATATTATGCCAATTATGACATTTTCTCAACATATATAGGCCTACAAGTTAGCATCCGACAGTTTCTACATGCTGGGGACCCCTGCTCAACATTTCTAACATAAAACCTTGGTGTACTCAACATGCCTAGGTTCACATTCTGGCAAGTGGACTACTATATAGTAAATAATAAAATAAGAAATTGCTATAAAACTTTGTAAAAAATAAATAGATACAAATTTAGCCCCATGCTCGAATGCCCCCGCCCACCCTGTCCAAAACAGCTAAAATCCCTAAAACGAAAGAAAGCAGCAGATAAATTAAAACAAATTAACACTCATCTTTTACTTTCTCTAACAACCGAAAACATGAAACTTAAAAAAAGAAAGAAAAGTTGTCCTTTAAAGGCATCTTTACATGAACTGCCATGAAGAATGAGAGGAAATGTCAAACAAAAGAAGGTGAGAATGTTTGGTGATTAAACATCGCTTTTAAACGTTTTAGTTTTCAACCCAATATTTATTCTGCATTTGAGCCACGGGCCATATTTTATGACATTTAGCCTCTCAGACGCAAAAACTAAATCATATTTTGTTGTCATTGGATACAATTTTGTCCACAAGTCCATGCTGTATTGATAACAAGTAGAGTTTAGTGTAGTCATTTCGGGTGCGTTCGGAAATGTGCACCGGGAATGCAGTGAGTTTTTTGAGTGTGGTGGGCGGGGACGTCACAGAGCGCGCTCGTGTGCCTTATTTACGAACGACCAGGCAATCACACCATTCACACGAATCACACCGGCCAGCCCCAACTTCAGGGTAGGGTTGCTGATAGCCGCAATTTGCAACTCTAGATTTTTAATAATCAAATTAATCTAGAGTTGCAATACCCTCCATTGACTTCCTACTCACCCAATTTACATTTGCGATCTGATGGTATTAAACAACGTTAAACTCACCAACATTTCAGCTCTAGGCCAAGCTTGAATTATTCTCTTTCGAACTGCAAAGCGTTTGTTTCATAAAAATCCACTGTATTCATGTTATGAGCTACTTTATGTCAAGAAAGTCTCTTCAGGTGATATTATTTCTAAGTGCTGGAGTTTGGAAGCACTCGTTTTTATTAACGGGTCACGCTGCTGCCTCCTGCATTATGTGCAAATGTGAAACAGGTGGTACACAAGGCCGTTCAGTGACTTACAACAAGTGCTTCCAAACTCCAGCACTTAGAAATAATATCACCTGAAGAGACTTTCTTGACAGAAAGTAGCTCATAACATGTCTACGGTGGATTTTTATGAAACAAACGCTTTG
>OOFJ01059776.1:0-14228 GCA_900323375.1 Benthosema glaciale
AACAATGCACCATCCCCGGTCTTCTTTCTGTCATGAAGTACTTAACATCAAAAACGATGCAGCATCTAGGCATATATATAGGAAATAGGACTTTCTGCTGGGTCTTTACTATGCATTGTCTATGTGCTTCCTTTGTCACACTGAGTGGAGAGCTCAATTGCACAGGATATGGAATCTACATGCATCCTCTCTGTCTGCTGTGTCGGTAATTGACTTTGCAACTTGTGAGAGAGAAATTGAAAGGCACCTGCATTTGTGAAGGGAAGTGTGGTATTGCTGCTCTAAAAATAACTTCAAATAACAGTTGCAATGGAGGCCAAAGCTGGAAGGAGACAGCTACAGTACCAACCCCAGAGATGATTATTGCTTATTCACACTCTCTGAAACATGTATTTACAGTACCGACTGCAACAGTAGCTGGAAGCTGACAGCAGCAGCTCAGATTAGCATAGAGGACTCGTTGGGGAAAGCAGAAGTCCAATGCAAAAAAATAAATAAATAGATGTTTGCATATAGTCATTAAACATGCATTGCAAATCTGCAGAAAGTGTTATCATGCATGTTACAAACAGTCCATTTTCAGGAAATGTAAAAAATGATCTGGAGTCCTGGGCCCAATATACATAGTTAATACTTTTCATTGGTTAAATGAGGTGTTGGACTGTATAAAGTAATAATTCATTTTACTGTATTATTATTACTACTTTCCTCAGTAACATAATTTTATTACCTCCACTATGATTTCCTGCTTTTGGCTATACAGAAGTGAATATTTGTATGTCTCTAATTGTTTTGATGAAATGAACATTGTGGGCCCTATTGTAAACAAGTAGAAATGCTTTATAGTGTCGTCCCACTCACAGTTACCGGTACTTTGTTTGAGTTGTGCTTGAAATGTACTCCAAATTGTTAATAACATTTTCAATCAATCAATCAATCAATCAATCAATCAATCAATCAATCAATCAATCAATCAATCAATATACAAAATATGTAAAAGAAAAAGGAAAGAATGAAAAAGAAAAAAAGGAAATTGACAATTTTTGCTACTTAAAAAAAATGCATAACATATGGCCTAAATGATTAAAGGATGTGGGGGCTATACCATTATTTATCAAAGACAACCCGTACATATATTAAATATGGAGATACAAGGTTTCTGCCCGGCAGCAACGATTCAAAATTAATTTGCATTGACAAGAAAGCCTATTGGCCATTGCCTGCAACCGCCTGCATAATCCTGGTCTAGGAAATAATGAGCTTTTGTGTTTGGGGTGCTGATGGATGGATTTTTACACATTGTTGTTGTCGGCAGTTTAATGAGTGTTCTTTATAACTATGGTTATTTTACAATGTTGTAAAACATGTTTATCGCACATGAAGCCATGTAATGGTTCTCTCTTACTGTATGTGTTTGTTTGAGACAGGCTGTTTACTGGTAAATCTATGATGACTGCTACACATTAGAACTACAAGTTTCTCTCTGTTTCCGTAGATGACAAGGCCATCACATTCTGTAGCGGAGACGGAGGAGACCATTTGTAAGTGATAATGGCTTTACTATACTATTCTCTGTACAATTCTCAGTGTTAATTTAACTCTGAGAGTGTACAAATTGAACCAAATTGACCCATGAGGTAAATGTATTTATTTACAGCCTACAGTATAATATCTCTCATGTCACTCACCAAGCAATCTTTTTGTGGGAATGGTCTGAATGTGTTGTCAAAACAGCCAAAAAGATTTCAATGGCAGATACACACACAATGAATGAGGTTGTCTCTCTTCATAAGCAGCGATGACAGTGTGGTGAAAGTGTCAGGGTACAATGAGGCAATGTGGCATGTAGGGATTGGCAATTGGCATCGTCATTTGGCAGAGTTGGTGCGCACCGTAGATGTACAATAGTGGTACCAGCCACTCTCCAGTCACCACTTTACAGCTGGAATACACCCTACTGTCAGTTCTGGGGTCAAAGGGACATTTGAGTCAGCCTCTCCACACGCTCAAAACAAAGAATAAGAAAGGCGGTATGAAATAGGCGATATACAAGTCACAATGTGATGTCATGGACTTTTTATGTTTGTTTGTCTGAGGTGCCCCTCACTTCCCAAAAGACGGATGCCAGGTTTAAAATCTGAAATCAAGTCATGATTTTGTACAAATTGTATACATTTCGGATGAACTCCAAAGAGACAAGGCCTCACGGCCCCCCTGGGATCTTTTGTGTGGGCCCAGACCCCATGTTGAGAAACACTGACGTAGATGTGTACAGTAGTACCAGCCACTACACAGCTGGAATACACCCTACTATACACTGTCAGTTCTAGGGTCGAACCAGGGACGATTCAGTCACTGATCAGCCTCCCTCTATACTTCAAGAGCATTTCCGCCCCTTGGCTCAGACCCATTTTCAAGGCAGCCACAGTAAGGAGGAGGCGAGTGTAATCACTACCACGATAAATCAGTAGTTTTTAGCACTAAAGCATCCAAAGTGTGAGTGGTCTGGGTGATTAAACACTTTTTTTGTCTTGTGCAAAAAAAAGATAAGCTGTGCCTCTCTCCAATACGTCATGGTCTAGAAATGATAGTAATAACCCAGGTCACTATAGCTCATGATAAATGTCCTCAGGTTTATGTAATGAATTTTACCTTGACCATTTGGGCTACAAAATGTGTTTTCCATGCTCATCGTGGGGGCTGCTTTTGTTATTTCATTAATAGGTTAGTCTGTGTTCAATCACAACAGGAGTTGAAGGAACACAGCACCAGGGGCGGACTGGCCATAGGTCGTACCGGGACTTTTCCCGGTGGGCCGCGACTGCATGGGCCGCTAGGGGCCTGTATTGTACCTGTATCAATGAGTGACAAATAAACTCTCTTCTATCTTGGATCCTTTTGCCAACATCATTCTTGTGAGAGCAACAAAGGGTTGTGTCTGTTGGTTTGTATCATTAATGTTCTGTAAAAGTGGTGGTATTAGGGCTTGTTTGTTGGTGTGTGCCCTGACGGAACGGGTGGTAGAGTTTCTGATATCTGCACGCTGGTTGTGGTGGGCCGGTCTGGGCCAAATTCGCACGAGGGTGGGCCGGTCTGGGCCAAATTCACGCGAAAATGACCGGGCCGAATTTTTGTCCCAGTCCAGCCCTGCACAGCACCATGCACAGTGCAACATGTATTGACAATTTTACTGGAATTTGGAAAACCTTATCTTATCTGGAATATGAATTGGATCCGAATTTGCAGATTTATTAGACTATTTGTGACCACTTTAGTAGTATAGTGAAAATAGCTAATTTCATCTCAGCATAATAGGCACAGTGTGTGCAGGTAGCTAATATCAGAGGCAGCAGCAGGGGGCTGTTCAACATTAAAACATTACAGAGAACTTATATTGTTATTTCCAACCAGTGTACTTATTGTAGCTCAGCATTTTAAATCTAGCCTGGAAGTTATTATTATATTATGCTTATGCTATAGGTGTTGTGTCATCATGTCTGCATGTTGAACAGCACACACACAAATGAATTTGTCTTGAACTTAAAGTTGCACCATGCCTGCAAGAAACAAACAAAAGTAGCCTGTTATAGTAGAATGTAGAACAAACAAATATACCGTAATCCAATAGTTTCGGCAGTTTATGTGAAGGGGTGTGCTGGAGAGTGGGAGGGGGCAGTCAGTCAATCCCAAGCCTTCCATGCAGGAGCCAAGTTAACAGAAACGATGGGCAGCGCGCTGCAAGTGGAAGGCGCTGCGTGTCATCATCCTGCCTGGGTGGGTGGCACCATGACGGGATGATGTAGCTGCTGGTGGTGAGGTGACATTGGCAGCGGACTGGACACTGGAGTGATGATGGTGATAATGAAAGCCTTCAGCAAGTGTCGGAATGTATGAGCAACGTTTTAGCGCCTTACTGGATGGAACAGTGTGTTGTTGTGCCTTGGCTTCGAGGATGGTGACACCTCATCCGTGCGCTTTTCTCTCTGCTGTCCGGGCAGGAGACACGGCGATAAATATGTGACGGGATTTGGAATTATCATCAGACATTATCAAAACACATTTCTCAAGGGAATATAGAGTCATGGAGAAGCAGCTCAGATTCAGAGATGAAACGCCGACGTCCAAGGAGGCGAAGGAGCGCAAAGAAAAGAAAGCGAAATCCGGGAAGCTTTTCCGAAAGAAGTCGCTCAGGTCCGTCGGCAGTTTCATGAACAAGATCATTAAAAGTTTAGGCACTTTGGCCCACTTCGGAGACGCCGACGCGCGTGACGCAGAGGACGACGACGGGGGCTTTCGGGACGGTGCGCCTTGTACGCTCCTCAGCGCCAACTCAGGAATTATCATCAAAGACGACGCGCTGATGGTTCCAGCAGGGGACCACCACCACCACCACGCGGTCAAAATAAAGCCCTCGGCCGCCGCCGCCGCGTCGTCCTCCTCCTCTCGCACTACAGTCTCGGCGAGGGAAAAGTTGTCGTGGTGCTACGGGGACAACATCCCAGGCGTGCAGGGTCTGAAGAACCACGGGAACACCTGTTTCATGAACGCCGTGGTCCAGTGCCTGAGCCACACCGACCTGCTGGCGGAGTATCTGGCTCTGGAGCGCTACAAGCTGGACTGGAGTCAGATGAGGAGAAGGAACAATAACGGCGTGGCGGTGAAAGGTGACGAGACGCAGCCTGCCAAGAAGGGAGAGGTGACCGAGCAGCTGGCCTCCCTGGTCAGGGCACTGTGGACACTGGAGTACACCCCGCAGCTGTCCGTGGAGTTCAAGGTATATCCACGGTTTATCGTTTTAACTCTCCTGATGTCCACTATAGTCCATCCAGTCGGTGGAAACTGGAATAGCCTACTCAAATGTTTCACTTATAATAACTAAGGAAAAGTGAAGGAAAAGTGTCAATACTCACTGCAATACAGCAGTACAAGTCTTGTTACAAGTAATAGTCAATTATAGTCCGGTATTCCAAATGTACTTGAGTAAAAAAAGTACAATACAAAAGTATTGGCAAACTTGGCATCACACTGTAGGCCCTACTTAACTGGTCCATAGCTCTAATGCCTTTGCAGAAGCATTAGAGCTATATGGGCCAGAGCTAAAGAAGTGCTATGAATAACAGTCTAAGTCCATAATTTATTCTGCCCCCTCGATCCCCGAAAAGGCCTGGATGTCCTGACCCCTTATCCATCATATACGGTACATTATGGATCAATGGTGTGTCGACTTAGACTGTAGTGTTATTCGTACAATATTTGCCTCTGAGATCTACTGTGGAGTAGAAGTAATGGAAATGTTAAATAATCCATAATCAAGTAAAAAGTCCTCAAACTTGCTGATGATGGATTTTAAAATACAGCCCATATAGCTGCTTTGTATGAAAATAAATGAGTTGGATCATGTAAACTGGCAGAAGAGATGGTGGAGGACTGGAGGTGGAGATGAGTGTTGTGTTACCACCACCTGAAGCAGGTGCAGGCAATAATTGCATTGCACCTGGCAGTTATCTCTCTGATAAAAGCCATTGCACAAATAATAGTGAGATGAAAACCTGCATGAATGTACACACATTCAAAGACGTAGCTGATGTATGACGTTTACTGTACTGTAATGACATAATAACAAATTCAACGTATGTCCACAAGGTTTTAGAAAGCCTACTATATAGTCAAATATGAGTCCGGGTTGCATTATGCACATGACCATGACCTGCTTATGTAAATCACTCTGGATTAAGAGCGTCTGCTAAATGCCTAAATTGTAAATTGTAAATTGACCATCATATCAAGTGAAAAGAATAGTCTGCATTCAGTTTGGAAAGGGGTGTCACAGGTCTCGCATTATTTGCCATTACTGACAGCACACCAAAACCTTCCTACTGGTAATTACGAGCACAGTTCAAGCCCTGAGACTTCACTGAGTCTGTCAGATTATAATGATGTTGCTGTGCCTGTCTGGTGCAGACAGTGTCACAGAGTCTGAGGGCATAGGGTTACCAGGTGTCTGGCTGAAGTGCTGGCGCGGGCACTTTCTTCCCTGCAAGGCTCTTTGTTCTAAAGCACTGTCAAACCTGGGAAATAAACAAAGGCTCCAGTGTGCTTTACACTTTACAGAATGCCAGACAACCTTATTAACCGAACCAGCGTGTGTAATACAGTTGTGTATACCGTACATTGACTGCCCGTCTGACCGTTATCAGGCCCTCTCATTTCAAAGTGCCAACTCCTTAGTGAGAAGCACATGGACTCGCTGTGAACGCCGCCATGCTGTGTACTGTACATTGCATTGGTCCTCTGGCACTGTATAGAATACAGGGATTTGATTTGGTCAGTGGAACACTCTCCACTTCCAAATCCGACCTCTCCATGGATCAGGAGGCTGTGACACCATCCTATCAGGAGACCAGGCTCCCCCACTCTGCTAAATAGGAAAAAATAAATAAAATAAACACCAGCATACTTTATCTGTCTGCGGCACTTTGTTCCGGATTTCTCTGAGCATGGCAAGATGAATATAATATAGAGCAAGAAAAAAAAAGAAAAAGAAACATCCACAATGGATTTATTCTTGGAAATGCTAATTAGGCTGAAAGGAGGGGGTGTGCGTTTTGCTATAGGCACACCCTGACCCCCTGCAGTAAGAATTCAAAGGCGCTACAATGGCTCTCCTCATCCATTCCTCACGTGTAATTTACTGCAAGTAAAAAGGTGGAATTTTAGCTGCACAGAGTGAACTGTGGTTCATTGTGTATGCAGATTGGGTTACAGTTATGTTGCCGTGGCAGCCAATGACCTTATGCACACCACTGCCATCTTCCAAGCAAGGTGCTAACTAGGTGCAACTTCCCATTGACAACCCATTCATCCAAACAGAAACGTCCTGGTTGTATTAAACAATGTCAAACTCACCAACATTGCAGCTGTACGGAAAGCTTGAATTCTCCTCTTTCAATTTGTAAAGTTTTTGTTTCATAAAAATCCACCGTAGACATGTTATTCCATGTTATGTCTAAGTGTCAGAGTTTGGGAGTGCTCGTTGGATATCACTCAACAGTCCTGCATACCACCTGTTTTGAATTTGCACATAATGCAGGAGGCAGCAGGAGGTTGCCTTACTAAAAATGAGTGCTTCCAAGCTCCAACACTTAGAAAAACAGCTCATAACAAGTCTACAGTGGATTATTATGAAACAAACACTTTGCAGATAGAAAGCATAGCTGCGATGTGGTGAGTTTGACATTGTTTAATACAATCAGACGTTTCTGTTTGGATGAATGAGCTGTCAATGGGAAATTGCATCTAGTTAGCACCATGCTGGCAAGATGGCCGTGGTCTGCATAACGTCCATAGTTGCATCGCTTGATAAACAGGTCTGGTCTCAGGTGAAAATCTTTTAACTTAACTTTCTTACTTCCCGACCGTTTATTTTTTTCCTCCCTTGCTCTTTGACCCTGTGTTCATTGTATAAAGTGGACCAGCTCCCCAGCCTGTACAATCAGTTCCCTGTTGATCTCTTATAGGAGCCTGATATTAGAGGATTTGAGGACCTAATAGTCAGAGGGAAGAGTGTAGAAATGTCCAGTAAAGATTTTGAGATAAGGCTAAAAGAAAAAACACCCAAAGCCTCCCGCTGTCATGTGATGGGGACATTTCCTGTGTTGGATCGTAGAAAGGGATTTGGCTTCTTGGCTGCGGTTCTTAGTGACCATAGGAGGTCCTGAGTTCACAGTGTCTCTGCCTTCTAAAATTGCCTGTTAAGTAATACCACAGCTGCCTGGAGGGACACATGATAATCAGATAGCACCGCAGCGTTGTGTCTGAAAGACTTACATTAACTCTCAGCTGCAGGAGCGATTTGCAAACAATAATTCCAAAAATACAGATTAATATGGTTTATCTCCAGAAAATCTTTATTTTCTATAACTTTAGCAATTAGCACTTGGCACATCTCTGCAAGTCATGAATTCACTAAACATGACTCCCTTCCTATTACCTCTATGAATGTGAGGACTGAGGAGCTCTTATGAAAAGTTAACAGAATTAAAAGGATTATTTTGTTGACAATCAGACATTCAGCTGGAAATAGACTGCATTGCTCTCACTTTTTTTGAACGCAATTACACTGCACTACAGTTTACACAGTACAATACACAGCCCTCTGTATAGGCAGGCACAGAGCGCGGAATGCGGAGATAGTCTACTCTCCGTTGATCAAAAGAAAAAGTTCCCCCCAAAGTACGTGCATCAGCAGCAGGCTCTCTGTCCTCACAGGTCAGCCCGGCTGTGGACTCCCAGGCTGTGGGGGGAAAAACAACAAAGCCGTTTCTGCAAGATGACTGGCACATTGCCACATTCCAGTAGCACCTGGCTCACAGGACAAAGGAAGTTTAGGGAAATGGGGGGGTGGGGGCTCCATACATTTATATTAAAGGTTACGTGCCACCCTGTGACTTTTCAGTGTTCTACTTGTTCACTGTGGCTTAACATTGGCCATCACCAACACTGCAACGGCAGGATCAGCATAGTATTTAAGTGCAGATGTGTGGCTTTTGATCAGGACAGTTGGTTCTGATGATATATTTTTTCAACGTGTGTTTGTACAGGGGGGCCCTTTACAGGGACGCAGCCTTGAACTCCAATAGTTACCCAACAGCCAATGTATTGGTTCCCTTAACATGAGATGCCTTAGAAAGGAGTGGGCCAGGCCAGGGCAGGGAAGACTAGAGAGGGGCCTGCACAGTACTGTACAGGAATGTAAATCCTCTCTTCAGTACGTTGAGGAGATGTTGCTGCTGATGGGCCTACTATCTGGGAACTGCAGTCATTTTAATATGATTGGCATGTTTTGGTAAAATTTCAGGACCTCGTTTTGCTAACAGTGACACTATCGCTCAGGTATGTGTCAATATTTGCTGCCTCCATACTGATCGCTTAATGATTATCCATGTTGCTGGTTTCAGGACTTTTAACAACTTTCAACCTGGCGTCTCTATTTTGGGCATGTTTTAGGCAGAAATGTTCAAATACATATAACTTATAAGTATATAAATATCAGGGCATAAGTGGTAACTTAAAGATGTCAACAGGAGAAGCGTCTCATAATGCAGATTGAAACAATGTTCATTGTTTGTAATTTTCTTCTTCCGAAGGAATTATGTGCTTCACCTTGATACTAACATGTACGAATTATGCCTCATTACACTCAACCCATCGTCAAAACATAAAGGAAAAACAGGGCCCTCTTTTCGAGTCGACAGTCTGTCTTGAGAGACTGCAATCAAACCAATGCCAGTCCTTGGCCATTACAGTGTTGTTTTTTTAATACAACTGCAACAGATGAAGTACCGTATGCCTTTCTTTTATAGGATTGTGCTTCACCATCAATCCTATACGTGTTCAATTAATTTTTCTTTTGTGGACTAGAATATCAATCACATGGCTGATGTCGCTAAGTGGGATGAATACATTTAGGCCGGTAGCCATTATATTATACAAACATAATAATAAAAATGCACTGCCTTTTTCACAACCTCAATTATAATACTGAGACAATTGCCACCTTGGAGGGGCTTGGGGTAATTACTGTTATTACTTTACTGTAATAACTATTTACACAACAGCATGTGGTTATGAGTGTGTGTGCCCATGGTTCTCATGGTTAATCTGACAATGGCACTTATAAAGAACACTGAATATTTCAAATTGAACATTTAATGCAGAGTTCATGATTTTTCACAATTTGAAAGTATTGAGTAATTGAGGGCATGCATTAACCTGCTTTAATTGCCAGTTGTCCACCATACAATGTAAGGCTATTAAGAAAGTAAAGTAGGGGCACGGTGGAACAGTGGTAGTGCTATCGCCTCACAGCTAGAAGGTCCTGGGTTCGATTCCCGCTGGGGACGCTGTGGGTGCTAGAGGCGTGTCCCCTCCTCCGCGTCATCAGTGCCCGTACCCGAGGCGGGTTGGCGAAGGGGCCTTTCTGTGTGGAGTTTGCATGTTCTCCCCGTGTCCCCTAAGGTAGGTAGGTACCCTCACAAAAAACATGCAGTAATCCTGGTCTCTAAACTGCCTCCCCTGGCCAGCCGGGGCGCCTGATGGAGGGGAAAGGAACTGGTTGGAATAACGTGTTCCTTCCACGCACTACGTCCAACCAGGGAAACTCCCCTCTGTCAGGTGTTTGGACTCCTCATGCATTGTCAGTCCGCTGCCCCCTCAGGTTGGTGGAGGGTGTGTAGAGCCCAGGATCACATTAGATAAGTGACACAGGGGTGAAAAATGGGTTACAAAATTGTGGGATAAAAAAAATATTAGGTAAAAAAGAAAGTAAAGTAGACATTTATCCATCCTGTGGGGGGAAATTCACTTTCAGCTTCACACAGCTGATTGCTGCTCAAATTGTCATGAGTGCTCAAGGGTGAGCTGTCAGGGGTTAAGTGTCATGCTCAGGGACACTTCAACATGTATTCTTGGCGGACCTGTGACCTTCTCATTACCAGGCGGCCTCTCATCAAGCTACTGTTGTCCCGTAGATCTCTGTGATAAAAATGTTAGACGGATTAGAATCCCTCATGGTCCATCCGGCTTGGTCAGGCATTCCACACAATTTGTGGGAGGGAAGCCAGATGGGCAGGCTGTTCTTTGTGACTGTGCTAGCGAATTCCCACAGGTTGGTCAGAGTGCCTGTCAGCACGGTTGTTGAACTATAAGGAATAGGTTGTTCTTCCACACATGCTCCAGACGAAGCTCCTCATTGGCAGGTGAAAAAAAAGCGGTATGCCATTCCATGTATATCAAGGACCAACCAGTCAGAAAAACTCCCAGTATAGGGAAATAATTAGTGTCTGACCATCATATAGTTAGTGAAAACAAACTCACTACTGACACATGGAGGTTCAGATAGAAAGGTGCGTTCAGACTTGAATATATATATTTGCCTCGGTTCGTCCCGTTTGTCCCGCGGCAGGTCGCGCCGTACCCGTTTCTCGCAATTCTCGTCTTTGCATTGACTTTGTATGTAATCGCGCCGCTCTGACCATCCAAGTCTGAACGTACCTTTACAGTTGATAGTTTATACAACGTTGACGAATGCAGCATAACATACCTACTACTGTATATATTATGAAACAATAAATTGCCTTAAAGGACAGTTCCGTGAGTGCTGGTATTCTATGGTTTTAAAAGTGTCTTTCACGACCGTGCAACCGGTAAAATGATCCAAGTGATGGAGACGAGTTGGAGTTGTGTGTGCTTCCTTCATTCAGATATTACAGTACCACGCTTAAAGATATTTTGATTTGTGACCTCAGATTTATGCAAAATGAATGTTCAATAAGCAGCCAACACCATTTTTTACCTTGCATGAGTTGCAGGAAACATTTCAGCTTTGTTGTAGCTACTTTGACATTAAAGACATCAGAAGAGATCTTCAGAAGTTGTCCTGCCAGAACTGTACTACACAGTAAAATACTCAGAGTTAGGATTTAGACCACTAAACAGAACTGGTCTCTTTGGTTCCATTTATACACTCTCAGAGTTAGTTTCTCAGTGCCTCTGAATTTCTACTCCCCCTCCTCCCCTTTGTTTTCTCCGTATGTTATAACCACTGCTTTGTGCTTCCTGAGTCTACCCAATATAATATTATTCCCATAATTCCAAAACAGCCGTCTTGTTATGATGTCGTAGCCATTATGACAGACAACACATAACGGTGTGTGTAGGGGGTGATATTAGTGCATTTTGAAGCAATGGTCTGCTGTTCTCCCTCAATCTCTCTCTCCCCCTCCCTCTCTTCTCTCTCTCTCTCTGTCTCTCTCTCCTCCCCCTCTCGCTCTCTCATAATTTCTCATTACTGCCTCTGCTCGTCCAGGCTGCCAGCTGTGGTTCACACGGTTAATTCCTGCCTAATTGAGTCGTGTGCCATTCACAAGACTGAACGCCGCACATTGCGTTTTGTGTGGGTTGAGGCAGCCTACTTTCTGAGTGGACTGACGGCTTAGATGTCAAAGGAAAAGCTCTCTAGATGTGAGTGCGTTGAGAGGAAAGGGATATGGATTGTTTTTAAGTAGGATAAGACTTTTGGCGTATTGTTTGCAGTCGTGCAATCGTTTAGCTAAGATGACTTTGCGTCAGCGTGGCCAGCCAGGGGGGGGGGTGTCGTGAAGAGCGTTAGTGCAGATTTGCAATTCTAGAATTCTTCTGATCAGCGTTCTGTGGCGAGAGAGAAAATAGGCTTGATAAGTGATTGATAAGTGTGCATGCCCACCGTTTTCTCAGCATTTAGAGAGGAACTTCTGCACTTCAGGTTTCTGTTGATAGGGGTCCATTCAGTAGCTTGACTTATAACAACAAAACACTCCCTGGTTGTCCACATGTAGTAAATACAGGTACAATACAAGCACTGCTTTGTGATTCAAGGCTATGTGAAAGAAAATTGTGTAAACAGTGGAACTAAGAGCAAGGCAATGTTGTTCAGCTACCCCAGCTGCTGAATTCCAACAAGAAGTGTATTAATCCTTCCATCCATCTTATTATTATCTTATTATCCGTAGTCGGGTCGCGGGGGCAACAGCTCCACCAGAGAGCTCCAGACTTCCCTCTCCCAAGCAACATCAGCGACCTCCTCCTGGACGATCCTGAGACAGTCCAAGGCCAGCGTATCGATGTAATCCCTCCATCTGTGTCTTGGTTTGCCCCGGGGTCTCCTCCCAGTGGGACGTGCATCGAGGACCTCCCTAGGGAGACGCTTGAGAGGCATCCAAATCGGATGTCACAACAGTGCGGTACAGTGACTGCAATACCGCTCATGGCGGAGGCCAACCCCCACCGGAAACAAATCCGACTTACTCCCGAGCACACGGACACAGCTCTCGCTTTGGGTGTACAGAGATTGGATGGCCCTCAACAAGGTCCCCCTCACCCCATACGAAGCAGCACCTCCCACTAGTGTTGTAGTCCTCGAGACATGATCTTGTCTCGAGACCGGTCTCGAGACCAAATTTTCGTTGTCTCGGTCTCATCTTGGTCTCATCTTTGCCTTGAAGTGCAGTAAATTGAGTGTTGACAAAACTTAGCTTTTTTGCCTTGAAAATCATGAAAGGCAGACAAAATAATGTTTTGACCGGCTCCTCTAATTGACTGCGGACCCCCATCTGAAAAATATTGTGTGTGTATGCTTGTTGATCGGCTATTTTAAAATAACCAATGTGTATCATGAAAGTGGTAAAATAGAACTCTATATTTAATCCACAATCCACATTGCTCCTCCTGAATCTGAGGTTTGACTATATGGCATTAAGTGTATTAACGCCATTCGGTTTTCTGTTGGAAAACAAAAAAAAGTGGGATTATCTTGTTAGCCTAAATTATTCATTTTTGCTCTGTCCGTGCTATATCTGCCACTGTATACTGTATACTGTATGTAGCCCCATAAATTGACAGGGTGCATGTTTACACTACAACAGGGGTTCTCAATGTTTTTGGCTGGGGACCCCCGGAAAATGCTTTGGCCATGTCTCGTGACCCCCGTCCCACCCCCTCCTCACCATGCACCAATACAAATGGGCCGCTACAATAACCTTAATAATTGAGAAAATACATCATAAATAAATACTGAAACCAGATATAATCATTAAGGAAAGTTTATGCATGCACTATGTGTAGTGTACTATGTAAACTATAAATGTCCATTTTCCAGCCATCTGGGGTCGGGACCCCCCAAAATAAATGTCTCAACCCGTGGGTCGTGACCCCTTGGGGGGGGGGTCGCGACCCACGGGTTGAGAACCCCTGCACTACACCATGCTCTTAAAACTATAGCTAGCACATACAGTATATGATGATGCCAAGCTGTATTACTTTACATACGTTTACTTTCTCTTCCTACCTAGACCATAGTGTCCAAGTATGGCTCCCAGTTCCGTGGCAACTCGCAACACGATGCGCTGGAGTTTCTCCTCTGGCTACTGGACCGCGTCCACGAGGACGTCAACCTGTCTTCCTGCAGCAACAACAACAACAAGATCAAAACCCCAGGAGGGAAGGTAAGGCTCCAGCAGGCCCGTGTCTGCTCACCCCAGTGCTGGGGAAAAGAAAAAGTACTCCATTGTTTTACTTAAGTAAAAGTATCAATACTCCAATGTTGAACTACTCCGTTACAAGTAAAAGTCTGGAATTCAAAATGTATTAGTTAGTAGTATTAATTCAAGGACAAATACCTTAAAAATTGTGCT
>OOFJ01059792.1:0-10654 GCA_900323375.1 Benthosema glaciale
TTGACACTCATTATGTAGGGGCAAGGGGAAGGGGCAAGGGGTAGGGCTAGGGGTAGGGGTAGGGTTAAAAAGAGAATTGAGAAGGGGCCTTAGATTCATTCCATGTGTTCCTCCCCATGGCAATGCACAGCTAGCACTCAGACCACTCAGATGTTCTTTGTAAAGTCACTGTTGGAATTGCCTTGGGCAGTTCCCTTGCAGTGTACCCTGCAATTTAATTTATAACTCTGACCCAAATGTCAGAATTATACATTGGTAAACTCTAACCAAATGTAACCAAATGGTTACCATTTTATTTGAACACAGGATTTACTGTGTAGCAGACACCAGTGTTGCAAAAACTCAGTCCAACAAATACTTGTTTTAGTACCATGGATAGTTCCTCTCCCTCCCTCCCTCTCTCTCTCCCTCTCCCTCTCTCTCTCTCTCTCTCTCTCTCTCTCTATCTCTCTCTATCTCTCTATCTCTCTCTCTCATTGTGTGTCTGTTTCTTCATCATATCTTTACTCCTTTATTTATGCCGGGATGGATTTTTTCCCAGAATTGGTATTTTGTGTGTGTGCGTGCGTGCGTGCGTGCGTGCGTGCATTCGTGCGTGCGTGTGTGTGTGTGTGAGAGAGAGAAAGAGAGAGAGTGTGTGTGTTATATACGTAGCTATAGCACAGTAATCGTAAGTGCCTGCCATGGTGGCAGTAAAGTGAACTGATGGCAGTAGAATGAACATTCTAAAGTGCAGTATAGCGCTGAAAAATAATAGCAAAATGGCACTGCAAAATGTTAGTGGAATCTGCACTGTAATCCTGTTACAGCTTACTTTTTGAGTTCAGACATTTTAAGGCCTGGGGATAGAAATGTCGCTGAGCCCGCTGGATTGAGACCCAATGCTCCTGTACCGTTTGCCAAATGGTAGCAGACACCCAGCAGTGCTGAGGTGTCTGGGATCCTTGATGAAGCGTTCGCCCTACTCCTTTGATTGCAGAGGTTGTGCTTGACTGGCAGCTCAGTTCTGGTGGTGTGCTGGTTTAAACACCCACGTAGAGCCCTGCAGTGGTGTTTTGAACATTTTCTTTACCATGCAGTGAAGCTGGATAATTTTTTTTGGTGATCACCGTCTCACTGCGGTGGTCGGAAAACTACAACATGACGCCACTAAGCCGCGGTGATAAGCGAGTCTCCGCTAACGCCCAACACATCTCTCTGTTTTTACTAACCTAAATCACCCTGCCGCTGTAATTGGTCTATAAGTTGGGTGGTTGGCCCCCTTGGTTTTCACAGGCACGTTATGATACAGAGGGGAGACACGGAACAGAAAGCAAAGCAGCAGAAAGCAAACGGACATCAGCCGACTTATGAGCGCCTACTATCAAAATCACCTTTTAGGTGAAAACATTTCCACTTAAAAGGTGAAAGGACAATCACCTCATATTATGGTAGTACCTGTAGAATTTAAAGACTACTGTGGAGTCCAGCCAAACCTCTTCAGTATAATAGGCCACATGATGTGAGCAGTCAGCAGGTGGTGGGTGATGTGGACACAGAGGGTGTGCAGCCTCCTTCAATCCATGGTCATCTCCTTTGTTTTGCTGACAATAAGATTGAGGTTTAATGAACCCCTAAAATACTGCATCGTCTTTGATAGAACAAAACAGGCAGCGCAACTGCAACATTAATTGCAATGTAATTTCCTCTCATTAGTATGGCATTAATGCTCTGATGCTATTGCTGTGCTATAGGCAACAATACACATTATACTATGTATTGTATTATGTATGTTATAGTTTTCTGAAAACATGACCTTCAGCCACCATGTGATTGTAGTCACTTTCTGTCATGATTTTATCTTTACATACAGTAAGTAAGGACAAAGTGAAGGTTTCTCTTCTCTGTTGCTTCTGGTGTCGACTCCTCACAGAAGAAAAACCACCAAGTTCAATAGAATTGAGAACAGCATGGAGGCGTAGTCTGGGGAAAAGAATGGTGGAGTCAGCAAAGCCTTTGTGCCTCGCTCCTTCACCAGAACACAATATATAGCACACAGGGCCAAGCACTGCGAGAAGCATCAATTGTTACGAGCTTTATGACTTTTTGGAGCAATGATTATTATCATTTACTTCCTCTCAGGTTCTCAGTTTGCCATATCTTCTGTAACCCTACAACTTAATGTGGAATCAGGTGTTATAGAAAGCTACTCTGCCTGATGAAGCGCTGTTCTGTTTATACCATGGCCCAAATGTCTCTCAGATGCCTCGTCTATTTTAGAACACTTCCTTTGAGGGTCAAGCTAGGCCATTAGAACAGTACACGTTCTGCCTTATGACAAGGATTGATGGAATGCATGCTGCACAGTTTGCCCAAGAGGCAGGGACATTTTTTGTTAAAGTAATCCCAGATGTATTTTATATATATTGCCAAGCTATATTACCATATATGGGCGAGAACCCCTTGGTGTTATACCCCTACTGTACGGGAACCCCTCTTGGGGTTCTTGTTGCTATGTACATTTGTACAGTATATTAGCAGCATAACATTTTTGTATTTTTTGAATTAATATTTGATTGAATATTTTTCAGAAAGGTTAGTTCAGTATTTAGAAGGCGTTTTTAGAATCGGCCTCAGTCTAAAATGGGTTTAGCAGCATCTCTAGTGTTTGGTGGGTGGTCTCTGTACTTTAATTGAGAGATGAACTAACTTTTCTTGTTTTGAAACATAGTTGATTGAGCACCACCGTATTTACATTATTGTAGCATGGACATCATTGCGATGAACTCTCTCCAGTGGGTGAGATAGGATAACATGCAAATAGCCCTATACCCTATAAATTTGGGGACCCCCCGAGGGGTCGCGAATCCCAAGCTGAGAACCCCTGCTCTAATATTGCACTGACCTAAGAGTAACCCAGCGCCATGCTCTTTACAGCTGGTCAGAGTAAAATAAATATCTAGTGATATCTAGAGCCTCAGGAAAACACATACAGTATTCATAGTTTTATGTTATTTGATACTACAACTTACGTTTCCTCGGTTACCTCCATCCGTCTCCAAAAAGGTAACATGGATGGAAACATTTAGCTCTGAAAGTTAGCATCATAAAATATGCATAGGCCTACTGCACAAGTACGAGGTGTTTTCTAAATGTGTTTTCAGCTGTTGCGTGGCAGCTAGAGAGAAGACTGGAGGAGTGCAAATGTGCGAAAGTGTCCTGTTGGTTGATGTTTCATTGCGTTTAAAATCAGGAGTTAAAGGGAGCTGACGTGGAAAAGGGAGTCGCATGCCGCACTGCGACTGGGAGTTGTTGATGGAAGAATATAATTTTGTCGCAGCACTGCCATTTCTTAGCCTGAATACCTTTATTTAGCATGCGCTTGCCTCACGCATAGCTTTCTATGTCACCACTATTGATGTTTGCTTTTTGGGCTTCAAGAGTTTTAGGGCTTCTTCCAAAATAGGTTCTGTCTTGTCTTGTCCAAATTCCCCCCGGTGGTACACTGAGCTTCAGGCGACCTATCACAGCAACATACTGTAGGTCAGATGCCTGCAGGAGTGTTTTAAAGAGGCCACCATCTTCAGGGAGGCGGAGGAGAAACTCGGTTACAGTCGAGACTGCAGCGCACTGCATGCCATTGACCATATTCACAGAGCGTCACCATGTGAAAGACAAATGGCTGCCGTATTGTGTATAATGGTCAGTGCTCAGCATTCATATGAGCTACTGACCATGACACAGGGGGAAACAAAGCAAGCTAGGGTGAAAAGTCATAATAGTCATTGACTATAGAATGCAGGATGAACCCCATTGGGACGGCCACTTGGGAATCAAAAGGTTCCTGGTTCGATCCCCAACCCCCATCCGCATGGGTTGATGTCGAAGTGTCTTTGAGTAAGTATTTCCCCCGATGAACAGGTTGTTGCCTTGCATGCAGGTTTCCTCTGCTTTTCCACACATTTTTATTATGGATGGCAGTAAATGGGGGTGAGTAAGGACATGAAGTAACATAAAGTATAAACTGAGCTATCTAAAAGTATGTCATTCAAAAAAAAAGAAAAAAGAATAAAAGGTCTACCTATGATTTACTGTTTGAATTGTGAATAGACAACGACATGACTCCAGTATGGTCTTTTAAAGGGTATCAGGGGGGACGTATAGTATGTCCTTTAGTTTAGAATGATAACACTTTTATCTAAAATGTGCAGTGAGAGTAAATGTAATAATAGGCAGTGGTTTGTGATAATAAAGCAGTTGTGTGCTTGCCATTTTCTCACTTAGTTTCATGGGCTTTGATATATTATGCGAGTGGGAGAGAGATAGTGTGTTAAAGGTTCCCAAATACAGTATGTCATAAAAATACTGTATTTGTTGGACTGAGACATTTTATGATTCAATGTATAGGAATGCAGAGTCATACCATAACTCAAAGAAATCACCAAATGCATCATATTAAACAGTGGGGGTGCTTAGCCTATTATACGGATTCAAAGGTACAAACTAAGCCATCCCAATTACTTTGTATCGTAATGTATTATGCTCGATGATTGCACATTAGTGAAGTTAAACGTTGAATAGAGCACCGCCACATCAGTGAAGGACTTACTCATGGCCTTAATGACTATTTCTTCTGCAAAATAAATGCCATTCTCTACAGTCTACACTGCCAAGTAACATTATGTTCCAATTTTGGAACAAGTTTAGATTTTCAGGCTTACCCTTTATAATGTGCTGTATAAAATGCTATGGATGGTTGACTTGTCGGCTTCTTTGCTATGCAGTAGGCATACTGCATAGCCACAGAATGTTTAACCACAGAATGGCAACACATACAGTCCTTCCACTGTATTACAGGACTAACCTGACTTTGGGTGACATGTGACCTGCATATCACATTTTCTATTCAATTCAATTCAATCACATGTTAATTATATAAGTTAGACTCGCAGTGATTCTCAGGCAGAGGAGGCACCCAAAAAAAAAGAAGAAAAAACACCTGTGTGAAGTAAGTGGTGCAACTTCGTGTAGGGTTTCCTGCGGGGTCCCCGGAACTTCCAGACCCACAAGACCCCAAGTTACACTCCAGACCCCATAAGTGACAAGTTACACTAGTCCAGACGCCACAAGAGACAAGTTACACACTGGATCCCACAAGTTTTGTGCTTAGACATACCCGGAGACAGACATACCCAAGAGACAGACAGACATACATACATAACACACATTGCTACTTAATGAAGAGGTTGCACCACTTAAAAAGAAAAAATCACACCCGTGTGAACTGAGTGGTGTGAGGTCTTATACGGACCTCACACCACTCAATACTTGTGATTGATTCTCTGATTGCATCCCCTTTTATACGCACTGTCCAGCACTGGTCTGATGTAACGTTTTACGTACTAGTCTTCACATGACTCTTATGTAATGATTCCTACCCGTTTGAACTCAAATGACTTCATACCTGTCTACGGTGGACAGGGTGTGACACGGGACGTTTCGGGTGGACACCAAAGCTGGTTGTAGGAGTGGTGTTTCACACCACTCAAAAAAGTAGAATGAAATATTTATATTACTACAGGTAGTTCTTCTGAAAAGCAATTGGTTGAAATAGGCCCCCCAGCTGTGCTGAAATGGGTATGTTGACAGCACACCTAGCCGGAGTAGACTGACTGCTGATTAGACCGAGTTTCGTCAGAGCAGCAGCATTATTGACTTAGGAATGGAACAAATAAATCAAAGAATAAATACAATTTCCCTTCTTTGTTAACTGTGCATAGCTGAATAGGATGGGGGTAGGTCTACGCTCCTGTATTTTATCTTCACTTATTATGGTGGTATTTGGAGAGACTGATATTTTCTGAGGTGGTACTTGATATAAAAAGGTTGAGAAGTGAGAACCACTGAGTTAGAGAACATTTACTCACTTTTTTGTAGTTTACGTTATCTAAATGTTTTAATAATGAATATGTGAATATATCACATATTTGATTGCTTTATATCAATATGAAACGGCTACGCTGAAAACCAACCTTTAGTCCTGTCCCGGTTGCTAGGCAATGCTCCCAGCACCAGGACGCGTGCGCGCACACCCCACAGGATCCCATTAGAAATAGCACCTTCTTTGGCTGTTACCTCTATCTACAAGAGCTGTCTGTGGTTTGTGATTTTTTTATCCGCTTGCAATCGACATAATGCTAATGCTAACATTGGCCATTTCTCTGTAAATGAGTAATCCAGCCATTTCCGTTGGCAGAAGCTAACTATGTCCATTGACCACTGGGGGGCAGTTTAAAGGTGTAAGCATGCTGCTTAGCATAGTGACAAAAAGGGGGGGCGGGGGCAGTTTAGCTTACACTAAATTTACATCATGTCTCAGTCAGAATATGAAAAAAGAGCAGATATTCACCATCTGTTTTTTCTTTTCTTCTTTTATCCCTTCAATGTCCTTTGTGCTACCAGACATACACTGTACAATATTCTGATCAGGATATCATCTCATGTCTGTGTGACATGAAGATGCTGGCCAATGATGTAATCAGCCTCAGTCTTCAGCCAGACCACAAAAGCCTCATATTATCTGTCATTAGAGGGACTGCTCAATGTACATATAGCCTGTTATTATAATGTAACCTTTCTAAGCATGCAGACATGGTTATTTCTATTCTCTCCCAGTTACGTCTTTTTTTTTTAGCAGCTTACTGACCATATTTACATGGTGGCCATTTTGTTCTTATGCTCGGGGGCCCATTGGGGGACCCCATCCCAAAGGGGAAACTCTATAAATATAGTCAAATCTGGAGAAGTATGCAGAGTTGCACTTATCTAGTGTTTTAAAAGCCATATCTGTTTGACTAATATCTGCAGATAACATTCCTCCTTTCTGACGGTTGATGTCTGCAGAGCATGCATATGTGAGGACTGATGTCTGCACAATTTGCAGTTGGTACAAACATGGATTGTAATGGCTGAATAGAATTAGATATGGAAGCTAATTTAGTTTGTGATATCTGATTTAATACATACAGTATATGACCCACTGCTGACAATGGCAGTTATAGATTTTTGAAGTGTTTTAACTTTTAAAGTAATATGAATTTCAAAATGATAGAAAACAAATATGTTAACAATGTTAACTGTTCCACCAAATTGATAATAAATAAGGAGTAATGACACTCATGACTTTTTATTTTTGAGTGCTCAAGCCTCATGACCGTTCAAGATCATCTGCAGTCTCCAATGATATATGATATACACACCAAAGGAACATATTTTACTCTGCACTACTTTGTCACAATGTACAATACATCAATGACAAGATTAGTAACTCGGTATCAGACATGGCTTCTCTAAAATACTGCTCTCAGAGAATTCCTTTCCAGTGGCAACAGGGTTTGCTGTAGTGAAACAGGGATTGCTAATGGCCTAGCTTCACCTACTTCAATGTGATGCTCAGCATCAGTACTCATATTTGTCATTTTATTCAATCAGCAATCTTATCACTGCCTAGAATAAGCTAGTAATCTATTGTGTGTTGGGTCTCTATGGGATCATATACTATCACTGACTGCATGTTCTTTTCCGTCTATAGGTTGGTAGAAAGCAGCATGCTTCAAAGACACATTCTGCACATTGCTTGGCAGATAATGGAAATATGCAAATTTCAGATGTTGTCTGTCCATGCTCTCTTTCATTATGTGGTTGATGAGCTCCACATTTATTTTAATTTTTTATTGCACCGCAGAGTGTTATTCAATAATATTCACATTGTGATTAGGCTCTTGTCCTTTAGAGGGTCGCTGCACTGGTGATGACTCAGTTTTTCATGAATGCATTTGATCCTATATCCTATCATTTTAATTCTCTCCACCAGGCCGAAAGCTTGGGGAGAGCATGTTTTACACCCTGTCCGTCCGTCCGTCCGTCCGTCCATCCTTGCGTGCGTGCGTGTCCATCCGTCCGTCCGTCCGTGTACAGCTAATCTCTGGCCCCGTTGGCACAGTCAACGCCAAACTGCACACACACTCCCTGGATGGCCCAGATGAACCTCTGCCCCAAATCTTCCAGAACAGCCTGTTCTGGAACAGCATGGGGCAGATTTAGCAAAACACATTTTGTTACATTACTACCACATCACACAAATCTGTACACACTATCTCTAATTCAGGATCTGTCCGAATGTTCGATTGTCCATATTCCATCCTGATTGCTTAAGATTGCTTTCCATAGTTTGCAGGATTGGTCCGTTTTAAACAAAATGCCTCAAATCATGAACATAGTGTGCGATTTCCGTGAGGTTTTGCATGCACATTCCCACTAGGCCAAGGAATAAATGCCATTTAAAAACTTTCCAGCCTCGTCATGGTCGCAAAACAAATTTCAGTGAAAGCTGACAATAAAGTAATAAAGTTGTATCGTATCGTATCATGGTGGCTCTACTGATTCCTGTTTTTACCTAGCCTTGCGTAGCCATACTAATATCACTACATGGATATTAGTCTGGTACCCCTCTGTGGTTAAAAGTTTCCATGGGACGGTTACAAAAAGATTCAAACAGACTATTGGTTAGACCTTCAACGAATCAGAGCAGCGCAGCCCTCTACATCACACATATACTGGGCCCTGGTTGGTCCTACTCCTACACTACTGCTAGTCTGAGAAATACGGCCACAAAACCAGACTCAATCTGCCTAGGGCAATATCATTGCAAAGGCAGATTGAAGGCTGGCTACGCAAGGTTAGCTTTTAACACAACAGTTTTTTGACAGTAGATTAAACCCTCAAACATGCTTTGACTTCCGCCCAATTGCACCGCCTGCCATACAAACTATTTGACCTTACAGCTTCCTTGTGTCATGATGGCTGCATCCCACGAGCGAGATCTGCGCTCAGTAGGAGTGCACTTTTCTAGTTATATAATCCGACATTGACTAAAATATTAACAGTAATGGACGCTGCCTAAGCCATCCATACGTTTGAGCATCAGACATTTTCCTCGTTTTGAATAATAGCATTTCCTTGTTAACATTTTGTTTCATGTCACCACTAGCTCAGAGACGTCTTTAACACAATGTCAAAGATACTAAAACAGACAGCAGGCTGCAGGCTACAGCTTTAGCCAGACTGTACAGATGAATGATGCAACCATGTCTAAATGGATCAGTGACTAAAATGAATACTGATAACCCAAAAAGCTGGTAAACCATCCCTCAATCTTTAATCTTTATCGTTGATTTTCTTCTTATGTTCTTTCAGTGTTAAGAAAAAACAAAAAACAAAAAAAACTATGTGTTAGAAACACCTATACTCCTTGGAGCTTTTCTTTATGACGTGACTACAGAATGGCCCCCATGGTGCGATATGTGACTGAACACTCCTTGTCCTCCTCCTCAGGTTTCTCAATCCTCCAGGCCATCATGGAGTCAGCCGTGGCGAATAACTGGCAGGTGACGGCACGCTCAGTGGGGAACATCGTGGACCCCACAGAGTACAGACGCATCGTCGAGGAAATGGATCGCCGGCAGGAGAAGCGTTTCCTCATCGACTGTGAGGTGGACAGGATCAACGCTATTCTGGAGCAGGTATCTATAGTCAACTCTGAAACAGTGAAAGTGATGGTTGTATATACACCATGATCAGCATGCTCTATGTAGTGCACACCGTGAAAAATCAATAGCTTCCTCCCATCCTGTCTTTTTATATTCATTTAGATAGTGTAGAACTATAACACACAGGGAACAACTTGTCTGTTGTTGAACGTACATCTCAAACAAAAATCTCTGACAGACAGTATATCTTTATCTAGCCTGGGGTATTCCACACACTATTCTTATTAAACAGGCTTTCGGTACCTGCTGTTCCATGTTCACCATTATGTCCAATTATGTCCTCTTAAAGTAAGGCGTTCTCTTGTCTCTCTTTGTTCAACGTTTATTTTCTATTACCTCCAAGCATGTTTACATTATTGATAAGCATTAGAACTAAAAACTGTCTGGAAGGCATTGTTAGAATACATAAACAATGACATTTAATGAAGTTGTTTTTGTTGTTGTTAACATTGTTTGAGGTTACCTGCATTGAATTGCACCTGCTTCAAATGCCATTCACACTGGATTAAATTCCATTCATCTGTGTTTCTCCAACAGCTCATTTATTTAATATTATATCATATTATTTCCTGCAATGCGATGTTTACTGTTTCTTAACACAAAAATACCTGTAGGCATGTTACATGTGTGTGTGTCTCTGTACTGTACAGTATGTGTACATGTCTGCGTCTATGTGATTCCATTTGTTTGCGTGTGTGATGTGTGCATGCATGTGTACATATGTGCCTGTGTGTGTGAATATATGCATAGTTTAATTATATAGATATTCCACTGTTACGTTCTTGGCTTGTTTCACAATAACTACTAAATAAAGTGTGTGCGTGCTTGCGTGTGTGTGTGTGTGTGTGTGTGTGTGTGTGTGTGTGTGTGTGTGTGTGTGTGTGTGTGTGTGTGTGTGTGTGTGTGTGTGTGTGTGTGTGTGTGTGTATTCATTTGAACCATTACTCCTTTGCCAATACAGTAAGTACAGTATACAGTAGGTGATTGTAACCCCTCATTATTATTGGCTGAAGAGTTTTACTGTGAACCGTCACTGCAGCTTTGTGATCATATAACTCTCTAACCCT
>OOFJ01059798.1:4077-18682 GCA_900323375.1 Benthosema glaciale
GTAGAATTATGTGACTCTGAGGTTGAGGTCATGTTTCTGCCACTCTGCTTGGTTTTATTATCAAGGGGGGGTGTAGCGTCTCCGGCTCAAAGGTGTGAACGACTTCGCCGATGTGCTAATGGAGGACAATTTAAAACAAAGGATGCTTCATGATGTTAATTCTTTGCTATAGCCTATTAACATAGAGTTGCATGAACAAGCAGCCCACTGCCCACATCATCAACAGCATGAGCAAATGCTGCATAGCCTATTATAGCCTAACACTTTTGATTTGAGGGGGCAAGGAGTTGGATTTTGGGGGGGCAAGGAGGTGGCCACGGGGGGGCAAGTACCCCCCTAGCTCCCCTGTGACGCCGGCCCTGGTCCTTGTGTATAAGATATTTTCATCGACATTATGAGTCAATTATATATTGATGTCTTCTCACCCAACACACATTGAGGCTCATTCATTTCATGCTCCACGTAATTCCCCCTAGAGCACCAGCCATGTTCTTTGTATCCCATGGTGCTATCATTGCACAGAGGCCACATATTGATCTATTTTTGCAAATGCCTTGGAATTCTCCTCAAATGGAGGGGTCTCTTTAAAAGCAGATAAGTACTAGTAACGTAGAAACTCCAGTTTTACTTATTATATGTCTTTTTAATAGCAGAAATAGACAATCTACAGCACGCAATATAGAGCATTATGAGCTTGTATCTATTTTCACTATACTTTTGCATGATGCTCTATGACAAAGCAGCCAAACATGGCATTAATTTACAAAAGAAATCTCAAAACGTTGAAGTATTCAGTCAGCCTTATTCTCTTGGATAAGAAGACTGATGCTGATCACCATGTTGTTGTTGTTGTTGTTGTATGTATGTATTTAATAATTATGATTTATTTATGTTGCCCACATATGGTGCATTAGAGAGGAAGCACAGACAGTGTTTGCTGTTTCTTGGGCAGTTGTCGGCACACGTTCCGTGATTTGTTTTTGTGAAACACTGTGGTGCAGAAAACTGTCTGCCTGAACACGGCAGGTGTTTCCTCGGGAGTGTCTCACATTGCTCGGGGCTAGACAACAAAGATACACGGGGAAGAAGTTCACAGAGTCGTGATGTACTCTCTCTACTTTCCGACTGCAGTAACTTCCAGCTGAAATTGCTATGCTGCATTAATTTCCAAACCCCTTGATGATGGCAGACCTGGTGGATAGCTGCTAACCAAGGAGAACTGATCTTTTCCTACCAAAAAAATGCTAATAATGAACATCAGCAAGGACATACAGTACATGCACACACGCATGCAACCTTAATTCCATGATAGAGAGAGAGAGAGAGAGAGAGAGAGAGAGAGAGAGAGAGAGAGAGAGACGCTCCCAGAAATAAATTGCACAATATGGCTGCAGTGTGTTGAAATATGTTTATTATCACACAACATCAGTATCTGTTTTGTGCAAAAATAAAGACAGAATGGCCGTCATTATGTTTATCGATTTTGAGTTGGCTAATTGGTTTAAATCCGTATGGTTTGCCTGCTGATCAGGAGACTGATTTCTTTTATATAAAACATGAGTGCATGGATGAGGGTCTCAGATGGTCAATATACCCCACCTCTGAATTTGTTAGGGTTTGCATCAACGTGCCATGGTCCATCTTCTTGTCAATTAGGAGCGCCCCTCTCTTGAACTGTGGCAGGCTGGGAAGGGAGGTCTGTCCATGGACCAGGACTTCCCCTATAGTGTCTCTCGGATATTGGCTGAGTAGTACTGGGCTGACCGTAAAATCATACTCCCCTTACTGTACTACTACCAACTTACTGTTGTAAGTTGTTATCCGTCTATCAAAAGCATCATAAATATTGCAGCCGTGCATAACACACTCTCATGCATCCTGCATCATGATACAGTATGTGTCAGTGGATATGGCAGCGGTGTGCTTCACATCAGATAATGTTCATGGCTGATGTGCTGACACAATGCAGGCCAGACCTTGTCCACATCATTCCTTCTCTGGCCCCAGCACGCCACTGCCAGCTACAGTAACTCCTCATAAATATAGCATCAAAGGAGAAGCCTGTCGAGGTGTGTTGGGGCTTCACCTGAACACAAAGTGATCCTTAATCAATGGAGGCATCGTTCCGAGAATAAACAGAGTGGAGATGTTGGATATGAAGCCAGGTGCAGGCCGGGCTGCTGCTGATGAGAGATGCCCAGTGCCCACTGCGGCCTCAATCACTTTTACAGGCCTAACCTTCTTATGTGGCCAATTGTGCAGCTGAAAAGAATAGTCTTGGGACAGAGCGTTGAAAGATGTTGGGGGGAGGGGGGTTTGTACGCTTGAACTCACGACTCACGAGTAACACAATGTCGAAAGTAAGCCTAGCCGTTCCTTATACACTGCGTGCAAGAACTAGAAAATCAATATGCCTATCACTGCTTGTACTTTGCTGTGAGGCGCTGTCCAACAAGTTGTGACTATCCTGAACTCGTTGACAGAAGAAACCTCATCGACATTGCAGTTGGTCTGTTTTAATTCATGTTTCATAAAAAGGTCAGGAAGGGTCACTTTAGTTTCCCACTGAGTTGAGGCAGATTATTTTAAGTGGTAATAGCTAGGCGCCCTGCCCTCTCATGCTACTGTGAGGTCAATCCTACGCCAGGTGAAATGGGTCAAAAACAGCAACAAAATGCTTTGCTATTAAAGGATTGTATCTCTCTCTCTCTCTCTCTCTCTCTCTCTCTCTCTCTAAGCTATTTGTCTATAAAATAAGTATTAATAAAAAACAAATCAGCCTTGTGCCAACTATGCACGTGTACTAGCTGAAGAATCCCTAGGAGGATTTGATTTTGACTATGCACAGGTGGTTCTATCAATCTTGTGCCTGTTTACATGGTTGCCAGATGCTAGCCACTGTGACCGAGAGGAGTTTCCGCGATGCTGCACCTCAACTTAACAAATGCAAAGTAGGCTCCCATGGGCCAATTTACACTGGTTGGCACAACCCCCCAGGCTAACGCTAATTTTGCTAATGACAGTGTCAGTGCTAACTGTGACCTTGTCCAAGTACGCATTACTAATGCTGGGATGATGCTCAGAGTACAAGGACAATCTGAGAAAGTGTGGTAGGGACGCTGACAGCTATTTCTTTTCCCCCCGTCTTCTTCTAGTCCGATCTCTGGGGCTTGCCTTTTTCAATCTGCGCCTCTTTGTTTACTGTAAGGGGACACACCTGGGTTCCACAGCTGTAAAACTATAAAAGCCCCATTCTTTGATGTAAGTAACTTCTGTGATTCATCTTCAGTAGCAAATAAAGTTACAATCAAATGTGTATTGCCAACGTGTATGTTATAAAATGTTGAACAGAATCTATTTTTCCTCTGCTCATTTTTATTTTTATTTTCAAGCTCCTGACTGGTGTTACTGTACCATAAGACACATATATATATCGCTTGATATACTTCACATTTCATTTTGAGGTTTATGTTCAGATTACAGGAACTGCTCTGCTCCCACTCAATGTAATTTAATTACAGTGGGCCGTGGTGTGCCCAGGCAGTGCCCACGCAGAGTGGGCACGGCATGCCAGCCAGGCACATCCTGTCTTAGGTGACAGAAACATCAGACACGACAGATGGCTCATAAATCATGGAGGTATTCGCGCCCAGTGTCCATGGGAGGGCTTTCTCTGCCCGGAGAGCATAGTGAGAGCAGGCCTGGAGAGGTAGAGAGCAAGTACTGTGCAACAGCACAGTCTATGTACTCATCAATGAATGAATGAATGAATGAATGTGCGGGTGGGCGGCTGACTGACTTGCTGGCTGGCTGACTGACTGATTGAATTAATAGTGTAGTGCTTGAAAGGCAATATGTAATATCAGATACCTGTACTACTTTAGTTAGCAACTCCACAACTCTGCAAGCATTTCAATGAATGATGATAATGATAATGAAGACAATAATGAAGACAATGTAGAGCTATGTGTAGCCTAAAGCCCTAACCACACCAAAGGGTCGCACAGGGCCTACAGTTGCAAGGAGTTGCATGGCGACCCTTTGGTGTGGTTCGGGCCATTGAATTCCATGCGTTGAATCGCTTGGGACGATGTGCGTCAATGCACGCCAACGTGCGTCAATGTGCAACAACACATATCACACCACTGGGACAATGCTAATACCGTCTCGACCCTTTGGTGTGGTTAGGGCTTTATGATTAGGCCTACAGCAGAGATGAAATCATGTGCACCTGGTCCTCAAAAAGCAAGAAAACAGTCCAACAAACACAGAACAAAAACATATCAACAAGGACATAGAGAACACATAAAGGCTCTTCCACCATCTCAAACCCCGCTACATCACTATACTAGTAAACTATTTAAATTTAAATCAAATCAAATAAGACATGTATGTATTACATATAATAGTAAATGAGTATAGGCCTACTGTAAATACATTCAGAAATCAGCATTCAGCCACAGCATACTGACTTATTATTGGGGCTTGGTTTTAGGTTTATTTTATGGACAGCACATTATAACCACAACTTAGTTCATTGTACTGCATTAATATGAATGTGACTATGATTCATTATAGACCATTATAGAATTTGATATCACACTAAGTAGATGGTTTTATTCATCATAAGAATTGCTGATGAAGACACCAACATCAATGGCCTGATTAATGATGAGACGAGACGTCCCACAGAGAGGAAGTGAGAGCCCTGACATCATGGTGTCAGAATTACAACCTCCGTCTTAATGTCAGCAAAACAAAGCAGCAATACAACGAGCTGCAGGGAGCACATGCCCTCCCCTTCACATCGACGACGGCAGTACTGCAGTGGAGAGAGTGAGCAGATTCAAGTTCCTCAAGACAAGACAGAGGCTCCCCTTCCACTGCAGAATGAAGAGATAGCGTCTTGCAAATGGTACCAGAGTGTCAGATCCAACAGACTCAGGGACAGTTTCTATCCCCAGGCTATAAGACTCTTGAACTCAATGAATGACACACTACTCTCCTTATGCCATTACATCATTGCACAAAATACTGTACTGGCACACCAAGTATACAGTACATCCCCAGTACTTACTGTTATACTGCACTGCTCACTTCACCGCTGTATGCATTATTCATAGTTATTCTATAGCTATAGCTATGTCTATATAGGCTACTACTTTCTGTATGCCACTACTAATAATGCAATGTTGAAACTTGTACTGTAAGCTATCGCCTTGCATGCTTTAAAATGTCCCTCCCTTCACCAAGGCATGTGTGCACTACTAATCTGTAACGACTTAATCAAGCCTGTTAACTTAGTTGATATGCTATTCATTCATTGGGGGAGTAATTCCTCCTTTTGATTGCAAACTGCCATTGCCTTCTAATCAGGTCTCTCTTTTTCTCCTTTCTTTTGCATTCAATCACTTGAAAGGGTCCTCACGCTTGTGCAAGCACCAGGCCTATAGTAGGTGACAGCATGTGTGTCGCATGAACAAGTAACAAAGGTCTATTGAAGTGGGGTTGATTTATCCTGCCCTGCATGGTGACTTTGAAAGGTGTGATTGAGCGACATTGCACACACCTTGAGTCCCAGTGCGGTTGTTAAATTATTTATGCTATCGTAAAATTAAACATGTCTTGTTACTGTTTCCTCTGTACATTGTTTCCTTTTGATTACTGATGACTTATTTGATTTTTGAGCTGGGTGGACTGGAATATAAGATGAAGTGAGATGTCCTAGTGACATATTATGGCCAATTAAGTTTCACTTAATTGATTTGACCTAATAAGGAATTACAAATGGAAAGGATGTACTGAATCAAATTTTGTGAGAGATAGAAAAGCAAAACAAGTAGACTTTCAAATACATTCCTTATATGGACGTTATATGAAAATTCATCCACTCAGTTTGACCGCTTAACCTTTTGCTCTTTTTGACCCAAAAATTCAAAATCCGCCTTTCTTGGGTTTGACCATAGGGCTTTCAACCCAAAAGTGATTCATCTTCGGGGCATCCAACTAACCATTCCCACTACGTTTCCTGGAAATCTACTAATCTCTTTTTGACCTTGATTGTGACCTTGACCTTTTTAAGGTCTTTAAGGGATTGGCATATACCCAGAATCCGGCTAAGGTTATATTGTATCTACCTACTGTTATTTGACGTTTGGTCATGTGAGGTCATTTGTCATGTGAGGCATTCAGATAGAGTTACATCAACATGAAAAACTCCTTGCTATGGTCATCCATCCATCCATCCATCCATCCATCCATCCATCCATCCATCTTCAACCGCTTAGCCGTAGCCGTGTTGAGGGGGCAACAGCTCCACCAGAGAGCTCCAGATTTCCCTCTCCAGAGCAACATTAGTAACTTCCTCCTGGGGGATCCCGAGGCGTTCCAAGGTCATTGAGTCAATGTAATCCCTTCATCTCATGCTTGGTCTGCCCAGGGATCTCTTCCCAGTGGGACGTGCCTCGAGGACCTCCCTAGGGAGACCTAACCAGATGCCCGACCCACCTAAGCTGGCTCCTTTCTAGGCGAAGAAGCAGCAACTCTACTCTGAGTCTCTCTCGCGTGACTGAACTTCTCACCCTATCTCTAAGGGAGATGCCAGCCACCTGCTGAAGAAAACTCATTTTGGCTGATCGTATTCGTGACCGCGATCATCAAGTGAAATATATTGCAAAGTATCATTACAAAAACAGCCAAATATGTTGTGATCATTATATCGTCCTTGGCGTAATCAGCATTTTGTGGGTTCCCCTCCACCTACTCGGTTCACTAGGTATAGGAAATGCAACTCTGAATGAAAAAGGAAAACATGATTTAAATTATTGACAGGAAAAATCCATTGATATCCAGACTCATGGCTGGATGGACATAGATCGGTGGATGAATTGATAAATAATACACCAGCAGACTATAAGAAAGATTGACTCCTTCTAGGATCAATACTTTTACTTACCTTGATGTTACAGAGACAGGTACACAGCCACTCAGTACCACAGCACATTGCCTGGCATAGTATTCTCCTGGGAACTGTGTGTCCTTGGTGTTACAGAAAGACTTTTCAGTATTAACTCCAATTGAAGTCGGCCTCTCTGTTTTTACAACTAGCCTAATATACTACTTTCAATATTTTGGAGCCATTGAATCGACCAGATTGCCCTAACCCAGACCCATACTGACCTCAGTAGGGTCAGACACTGTGCTATGTGCTATGGTAATTACTTGTATACTAGGCTCCCATTTTTAATTGTATGGTAAACTAAACACCCCTATCATTCCTCTGGTGAAATCTCTAGGTAAATACTGGAGATCCAAAGTTGTTTCAATTGTTTGTTTGGAATTTGCTATGCACTCATTAATGAAACATGTATAAGTGCATGGTGTCTTGGGTAAAGTGGGGCTTGCAGACTTACTTTGACTACCCCAAAATAGGCACATTAACACTCGACGGTTTCCCTTGACAAATTAGAACTTTGAAAGATAAACATTGCATGAAATGTGTTGAGAGACCTATAATGAATAATAGATTGAAAATGCATCACGTTGGCCGTTATGTTTCTAATAAACACAACGTATGCATTGTGAAATTGTGAGCTTGTAGATATTCAACTACTAGATTCAGGCAGTGGGTCACAATTAGTAAAATGCCTTTTGTTGTGTACTATAGGTCCAATAGGACACAATAATGGACACATTGTGGTAACTTTATCCTTCTTCATACTGCATTCATGCATTTTGATCTTTGATAGTAAGATTTCTGTGTCAGTCCTTAGATATAATAAAAAATAATAATAAGGCAAGGTGAAGTGTTTAAATGTTCGTATGAATGATAAGAGCACAATAAGCTCTTATGTGTTTGAAGTGGATGAGGCAAGATTCACACAAAACAAAATATAGAAGCTAATGGATAAGGAGAATAGTTTCTTTGGCGTCACCCACTCTAAACTCAGACATAGTCACAAATGGATGGTCTGTGTTGTATGAAAAATAATAATAATTGCTGAACTACTTGAAAGTAAGACACGCGAACGTGTGAAGCGAACGCAGTGTTTGAAGTCTGTCAAAATTATTTTGTATATTTGGTTTGGTATAACTGTGCCCTCTGTGTGTGGTGCCGGTAATGTTGGTAGCAAACATTTGTAATTAATTTGTTGCTTTGTGATATTATCAAATATAGATATCAAACATACGTAAGTCTATATTTCACAAAAGCCAAAATGTTCATTGTGTGCACACATGATGTTCTTTATGGCAGATTATCATAAAACATGCTGAGTGAGTTATGCACAGCACGGTGCATTAAGTCTAACCATACGAGTGACCCCATGTGATATACGTTTTTTATTTATTTACTTATCGCTTTATTTTTTAGCAATATATAATGTATTGTGCTTGGTGTGGAGACCACTTTTTTCTAAGAAAGATAAGGCATAGGTGAGCAAGTATTGTGCATAATTGAAAAAAATATATATACTGTATCCTCACATTTCAGAATCCTTCATCAAGGTTCTATTGTCCTGTAAAGCTGGTCATGGAGCAGAAATCATAGCATTTGTGTTTCTGAGCCTGAATCATTCAATTCAAACCATGCATTTGCGCTACACCTGCTGAGGACATAGAAAGCAATCAACAACTCATTTTCTTTCATTTCAGGGTAATTGGGGAAGCCTTTATAGCATGTTACCTAAAGTGGCAGCCTGTTGACGCCACTTTAAGGCATTTTCTTATCAAGGTCTTGTCTTATTGTTGGTCCTTGGTGCTTCTCTCCCCCGTCCCCCCCGTCCTCCCTCCCAAAAAAAACCCAACAACAGGCTTGTGAAGAACAAGTTGTCAGAGTGCTGTCCTTTTTTTTCTTTCTCTGCTTTCTGTATAATTTATTCAGGCATGTGCAATTTACCACAAAAACACCCAATTAGGGATTAGGGATGAGAGAGACATATGAGGTTTGTAGCTCACTAACTGTACTGTTTGGTTCCTTTTCAATTTAGTTACCTTTATTGTGTATGTTGTAGTTAGATTTTTGTTGCCTTGGTTGTATAGTGTAAAGCCCTAATCACACCAAAGGGTCAAGACTGTTTTAGCGCATGTCCCTGCAGTGTGATATGTCTTGTTGCACGTTGACCCGCGGTGACCCAAGCGATTAAACGCATGGAATTCAATGGACCATATCACAGCAAAGGGTCACCATGCAACTCCTTGCAACAGTTTTGACCCAAGGAGTTGCACGGTGACCCTTTGGTGTGATTAGGGCTTAACTGCTTAAGATTTGCGTCATGTGTTTAAATTGATTTCAGTTGCATATTGTGTGTGAGAATGGCAATGGCAAACATACTGTAACTCATAGGATTCTCGCTTTTCCTTGTGTTGTAGATCTTTGCCTTGAATCTTATGTTATGCTATTGCTAATGTGGTTTATATGGGCTATTACCGCTCGTGTAGTGCACCCTTTGTTTCACTAGGGCTAAGTGAAACGTTTAAATTTTCCATCCGATTGAATAAGACCTGTCTCAAATATTTAGCTGCAGATTTACAATATTTTGTCCAGGCGTACACTTTCTGCCGACTGCTGTTTGTTGCTGCTACTGTTGTTGCTTCAAGAACATCAGGCCATCAGAGTAGCTTTAGTGCAGGTCCGTCAACAGTGTTGACATTGCCTGTCAGCACGGATAAGGCATTGCCCCACGAAGCCATGGTTGTTCTTGGAGTAGTTTTCCGCTGCATTTGCAGTACTGTCTCCCCTCACCGTGAGGACGCCGGGCCAATTAAAAACTGTAATTCTGCGTTATTCAGCAAAACCAATTGACTGTTGACTGCTGTGAGGCTACCTATAGTGTGTGTGTGCGTGCGTGCGTGCGTGCGTGCGTGTGCTTGTTTGTGCGCGTATCCGTGCGTTGGTTGGGGGTGGGTTGTGGTTGGCTTTTCCCCTTAAAAGTTTACAGTAGATTTCCAGATGGTTGCCGGTTGTCTTTATGCACCCTGGGTGTACAATTCACCACTGCAGTCAAATTATACTAGTCGCGTATGACACTGAATAAACATTGATGGATGCATTGCACAGCTTTATATATGAGAATAGTTTTACTGTAGGCCTATAGTACATTGGTATTAACAGATCTTAGAGCAACACAGAAATATGCTTATTTGTCCTCTTTTTGAGCAAGTAACAAATGACTCACAGTAGTAGATATGTAGGCTGCAATTTGTCAAACCATTGTTTTTATCATGCCCGAAGAAGGTCATCAGTGACCGAAACATTGCCTCTCCTTAATGCTCCTGTATGGTGCAGTGTGCGGGCCTATTACTTTTATTATTGATTATACCCTCATTAAAATGTTTATTTAAACATAACAGTGACAACTCATTATTCACATGTTCACATATTCACAAGTTCTCCGGAAGAAATTTTCCTCTTCAAGTCATGGGAGTATCCTGTTTAAATTCTTCAGGACCAGAAACAAATCTATAGCCAAATTGTCCAGAATTTGAAGGGGGTGCCGGGGAGTGGGGGTTATAATTCCGTGTTTAAATTGATTTCAGTTGCACATTGCGTGTGAGTGTGAGAATGGCAGACGGCGCCAGGCCTAGTAAGCAGACAGAAGGGCTGGTTGGTGCTGACACAGACGGGTGCAGAGACGCTGTCACCAGATGAGAAGGAGCCAAGACCTGCCAAGCATACACAGACACTAAGCAAGCCCCAAATGACACGGCATATGGAGTACAGTCTTCTCCCTCCACCATCATCTGCTCATCTGCTCTTCACTTCCTGCCACACACCAGCTCCTCTGACAAATGAGCGAGCGCTGACGCCGCACTGGAAGGGGGGGTTGGTGGGGGACAAGATTATATTTTGCTTATGTTCTGTCACACTTAAATTCTTCCTATGGAAAGTGTGTCCATCAATTGACAATGTTTCCTTTCACAAGGCAGCCATTTTACTCTGACGTCATATACAACCACACCAATGGGTCGAGACGCAACAACATGGTTTTAGTATTCGTCCCAGTGGTGGGATATGTCCTGCACTTTGGCGTACAGTGGTGCATGTCGACCCAAGCGATTCAATTGGTTAAATTCAATGGTTGTTTGCAACTACATGCGTCTACTCGCAAATGTTTGGTTGCAAGGACTTGCAAGGCAACCCATTGGTGTGGTTTAATTGGGCTTTATGACACCGACATGGTGAAATGCCTGCTGTGTCGATTGTTCTATTCCTATTATCTGTTTAATTTAAGGTATAATCTACAAAGCCTCATGAAGTTGATGATGATGGGTCTTCAGGCCTTCCTGTGAAACCTGTAAATTTGCTGAATCTAGCAAAGGCGTGGGGTTGTTGAGCATGCAGAAGAGTGCAGTGTACTGTGAACGCAATTAGGTTTATCTGTGATGCATGTCTCTCGATGCAATCAATATTGTCCATGTAGTGCGTTCAACACCAGCTGTCCACCTCTCATTAATGAGGCAAATTAGAACCCTGACCACCTACCTCCCCCTCGTTAAAGTCGCATCCCTTGTCTGCAAAGCAAGAACAAAAACAGAGACAAAGGAGGGAGACCTATTTGTCTTAACACACCTCCGCTGTCATGCAGGAAAACAAACTTTCTCTATCCTGTGTCCTGGGGAGAAGTTCAAGTAATGCACCATAGCTTGTACCTGGTGCGTGCCAAGTAGTAATTTTCTATGTATAATAATCATAGCCATGGGTGCAAGTTGCAGCTGTCTGTTTTAATTCAGGGGGGGAAAACTAAATAATTTTAATTCCATGAAGGAATTGAGGCAAAGAGGAAGGCCAAACAGGAGGCTTATGGATGCGATGGGAGAGGACATGCAGGTGGCAGAAGTCACAGAGGGAAATGCAGAAAACAGAACCAGATGGAAACAGATCATCCACTGTGGCAACCCTGACTGGAATTAGACAAAAGTAGGAGAAGAATATATTACACATGAATCGCAAGCTGCGTTCATGATTTGAGGCATTTAGTTCAAAACGAGCCACTCGTGCAAATTTTAAATGGAAAATGAATCGGACAGATCCGTCTTGCTTCAATTCAATTGAATTAAAATGGAATTTAATTGAATTGAATGACTATAAAGATAATGTTTACCGATTTGCGTGATGTTTGGTCAAAAGGAGTAATATCTGTTTTGCAAAAATTGTCTGCCTGGTGGCGCTATGTTAGGTTTTTACTTGGCCTGCTGCTAGGAGTATATATGAGTGAACAGTTTCATGGCAATTATTCTGGCACACACATACATACACACACACACACAGACGGACGGACAGACAAGGACTGACGGACGGACAGGGGCGAAAACATCGTCTTGGACACGCCTTCGGCCTGGCGGAGACAACAAATTTAAGTTAGTTAGGCTATTATAGTGTAATGCTATAATCCTGTGCTGCCTAAATATATACAGTACACACACATGCACTTGGAAGTGTTCCAGTTTACAGTATGTTTCTCTTCAATCATCTGTTCTATATTTTCTCTCTATTCGTTTACTATATTTCTGCCAGCTGCTCTTCTACCCCAGAGAGTTTTGTAGTGAACCTCCCTGAGCACTACCAAGTAGCACATGGCTGTAGGGTGTGCCCAGATGTTTGGTGGATGAAACGCCATTTTACCAGCAGGGCCCTTCACCTACAGACAATTAAGCTGATTCGCAGGTAGGGTGACCAGATCCAAACTGTTCATTTGAGGGACACGAAGTATTGCATGTGTGGGACAAAGTGGGGAAACGGGACGACATTCTAATATAGCAAAAATAGCAGATCTACAAGCTCAAAGTGCGACACGTTTTGAGCTTGTAGATCTCCTATTTTTGATACAACAGCACATGCAATGTGGTCTTCTGGAGTGAGTGTGGAAATATAGTGGTCCTCTCCATTCTCCGCCACTGCGTTAGCCTATAGGAAGAGCTTTACAACAGAAAGACAACTATTAGGGGACTATAACTATTAGGGTCATTTGAACACTGATGCCTGCTGCCAGTCACAATGTGGGACAGGGACGCCTGAAAAGTCTTGGAAATGAGGGACTATCCCACGCAAAGAGGGACATCTGGTCACCCTATTTGCAGGATGCCAAAGAACCATAACAACTGTAGCCAGATGGACATATCCCTGGACCATGCAGTCGCAGGTATAGCCAACACATGTGTGTCTGTGACAGGGCTATTGAAGCGCTTCCCAAACCTGCTGATTCACTGCACAGAGCCCATAACGTTGCCCTTTCACTTTCAGGGGTTTACTTTATAAAATAACTAACTACCTTTACTCAAGTACTGTACTTGAGAACAATTTTGATACACCACTCAGAAGCAAATATTGTACTTTCACTCCCCTGCAAATATTTGTTTTGAGATTTTTAATACGTGGACAGAATCAACCTGTTTGTTGTTGTTGTTGTCGTCAGCTTGTATGTCATTGAAAGATTGTGAAACATAACAGTACTTTACTTTGGTACTTTAAATGTATTTTGATGCAATTACTTTTGTACTTTTACTTAAAATATAACAATTCATGCCTTTTACTTGTAACCGAGTATTTTTATATTGTGGTCAAATGTGAATCTACCACTGTGCTCTTTAAAAAAAATCTAGCCCCAAACCGCTGACCTTCCTGACGCGAAACCCTTTTATACTAACTGCACCCTAATCAGTCTTTTACACAGGAGCAGCTGCATGACTGGGGTAGTGCTCTGGATTGATGGCTGCTGATTTGCAAGGTGCCAAGACACCTTCAAAAGCCCACTTCATCATGTGTAGCTGCCTCCTCCTGCATGGGAGAAGCACCAGTGGCCATCTGTTGCTCACAGGGGCGTCATTTCAGAAAAACAAAAACAAAAAGGAGGTGGCAAATAAAACATTTTTGAAAATGAAACATGCCCAAAGTAGGGACACCAGTTTGAAAGTGGTTAATAAATGTATGGTTTCAGACAAGGAAAAAAACATGTGGATGGAGTGGGAGTGCACCCAGCGTGCATCTGAAATCTCATTATTCTGCTAAATCCTTCGGCGTTGGGAAAAATATGCATAAAATGACTGAGGTTAGACGTGAACATAGGGGCCCAGGGGGTGGCAATTGCCACACCCTGAGACAGCAGATGACACTTACTGGTACACATAATATGCTTTAGGTTGTGGGTTGGGTGGATGGATGGATGGATGGATGGATGGATGGATGGATGGATGGATGGATGGATGGATGGATGGATAGATAGATAGATAGATAGATACTCTGATAGATATATAGATACTCTGATAGATAGATACTCTCTTTTATGAACTAGTTCAGTTCACAGTTCAGAATTTTAAAAATGAACTTGTTCAGTTCATAGTTCATAATGTAATGTTTTTTTTTTTTTTTTTTTTTTTATTGCCACGGCTCACAATAGCCACACAGACTTTATTTCTGTTGGGAATGTCCAAACCTTAAAAACAACAACAACTTTGGAATTAATAAAGTGACAACTTTAGTCCCAAACTAACTAGACAAACAGACTGCTGACAGCAGCCCCTAGGCCAGGGGTTCTCAACCCGTGGGTCGCGACCCCTCGGGGGGTCCCGAAATTATTTTGGGGGGTCCCCAGATGATTTTCAAAAAAAA
>OOFJ01059804.1:0-12070 GCA_900323375.1 Benthosema glaciale
TGGGTATAGTGATGTGTAATGTGGTGTTATGTAGGTTGTGATGCAGGCTCCCTCTGTGGACATATCGGGGGAGAGTCGGTTCAGCTGACTCAGCAAGTCCTTGTTCCTTGATGACGCAAATAGCTGACTAACTGTATGGAGACATATCCATCATCATAATTTGTTCATGTTTGAAGCAGTGCTGCTACATCTTGTAATGTAGCCTGCCTGTCCGGTCTACAATCGTAAGGTTCCTGGAATTTAAGGTTTTAGCAACCAATGAATTTTATATCTGACCTAAAGAATATGATTTGAAACCACAACTCGACACACATGACCTTGAAAGTAATTGAAATGAATATAAAATGAATATCTCAAATTCACAGACACTTGAAGACACACTCTAGATTAGGAGATACGAGCCATTCATTCTGAGGCGTAAACAAGGAATTGAACGGCAGCGCAACATGTGCGAAACAGCTAGGAGTATGGTGCCAGAGGGGAGGCCAACGAAAAATGTAAAATAAATCAGATTTTTTGTTGTTGTTGTTGTAAAAAAGCTCTAAGACGTGTGACATGTGTACACGTCCAAGAGAACCTACGGTTGGATTAGAAAGCTGAATGTGTTAAAATGGTGACATTTCTGTTGTCCACCCACTACCCTCCCACTCGGTCATAAAGCCTTACCTCATATGACCTTTTCATCAGGTTGAACATACAGACTCATCAAACGGTTCCTGCCATTATCCAGTAGATTACTGCTTTGATCTAATCACTGAGGTTTAGAAGGCCTGCGTTTTCCACAATGATCGATGACGGATAACATCACGGCCCATCTGGACTTGAGCGTTGTTATGCCACTGCTTGCAATCTGCAGTGTCCATTATCATCATTGGGTTATTAAAAGAGAACATTGAGATACTGGCAATGGGCCATTTGTGAAACTCGGTTTCGGTGATTGCGATGGGAATTGAGATGGCATGTGGTGTGGAGTGGACCGCTGTAAGAAAAATATAGTAAAACACTGTCTCCTAGATCAGAGGCGTTCCACACAGCACTGAGAATTAACTCTGTGGAACAGAGGCTCTCTCGTTTCATTTGGAGTGAAAAGCGGTAGTCATTTTTCTTGACCCTCTTTTTCTTCAAATGGCTAATTTTGTGTAGCTAAACCGGAAGACGGCACGCACGTACCGTAGATGTTGGATGGAATAGACAATCTATCTCCACCATCTCTCTGTTCGAGTTACTCAGTATTCAGACCTAGTTTGGGCACGTTTGTTTTGCCACTTAGTTTGTTCATGAATGTTAATGATTATTGCCATTATACTACCCCGAGAATACATTCACAATGTGTTTATGACTAAAACTGCAGCTAGACTACCCACTACTACAACGTAGTAGTGCAAAGCATACAAGAAGTTTATTGTAGGCATACAAAGTATTAAGTGACTGTGTTTATTTTGTGGTATGTCTATATTTGCCATATGCTAAGTAATATATTTGGTGTGTGCTACTGTAGGTGTGTATTTGATGTAGGATAGGAGTATATTTGGTGTAGCTATTGTAAGGAGGGACTGTAATATTAGCCTTTAAAACTGTCGTTTTGACCATGCCTTGTGATTGGACAAGAGGCATTCCCAGAGTTATCATAATTACGGTAATGCCAATGCCAATATGTGGAGAGAAGAGCCCATCCGTCCAGTTTGTGTAACATCGCTGCCCAGATACGTAGCTAGCTACAGTATATGGTGATAACAGCCCAGATACGTACTGTAGCTAGCTACAGTATATGGTGATAACATAAGTGGTTATAAGAATGATTTCTACATTTTTCCTGAGAACATAGGACTATAACCTGGAAACCTCGGCAGTATTGTTCTGCCTTGTTTACATGTATTGTAATTAACCCAATTCCTAATCTTAACACTATTTAAGGTGGAACACAACATACATTTAAATCGAAACAACAAAGCTTCTGTCTTTAGTTATGTTTTAGAACCATACCGGCATGAATACATTGATTAGGCTATACTGTATAAACAATGATCGATTTGCCATACATTTTAAAATCATTTTGTTTATGTTTTGTCCAAAGTTATAAAAGAATTACCAAACTTAACTGAGTAATTTAGTCTGCATTGGCCAAACATAATTGAATTGGGTTAATACAATCTTGTTTGGAAATACATGTTTCTCCATGGCTATTTTAGACTAGACATCTCAAATTAAACCATGCTTTATAATGCAATGATAACATGACTTGTCCAAAAAATAACCATACAGTTATATTCTTTGTGTAGAATTACCCATCAAGCAGGTTTTTGATAATCTTTAGTTTTTCATTCCATACCGAAATGTACTGAAGACAGTGGCTTAAGCTAAATTCAAACAAACCACAATATGCTATTATGCTTTGGAAAATGGTCGGCAGTACTGTCGAGTATACCATGAGTCATAGTCAGTTGGCCAAATATGCCAGACCACCCGCATGAGCCTGTAGTGCTGGAAACAATGATAAAAAAACATTCTATAAAGGCAATTGCATTACATTCTCAAGGTGATGTTACCACAAGATACTGTATCTGTACTGCCTTGATGACCTACAGCTGCATCTCCAGTGCCAGTATTTCACAGAATAGCTCAACCTTTCATATGTTCATGCTTAAATCTGTTGTGAATCTGCCTTATGTTACTCACTTTGCCATTGTTAATTTTTCATGGTGTTTGAGACGTATGCAAGGAGCATGAGGGGTTAGGAAAGGCTGAGTGAAGGAGGGAGGGAGGCAGATGGAGGAGTTCAAGGAAAGTGATGGGAGCATCGTGCTGGGTGATGATGGTAATTAAAAGCTATAGGGAAATGGAACAGTTCAGGAGGAGGGGAACAGAGAAGAGGAGAATTGGATGGGGTTAAAGAGAGAGAGAGGGGGAATAAGGGGTGGACAAACAGGAGGCAGCATGGCTGTGTTGCAGAGATGTTGCTAGGAGCCACACGAGCAGAAACCTAATACAGAGTCATTGAGGCAGTAAGAGGAAATGGCAACAGCGTGGCAGAGAGAGAACCCACCTCAACTCACGGCACCAACCTTTTCGCACTCACAGTTTATTCACATCATTCTTTTTTGGAGATGATTGAGAAATCCATTGTGTATTATGATATGAAGTCATATCTTACCCTACCTTTTAAGGTAAAACATGACTACACATATATAACAGGTTTAACGGTGTACAGGTTTCACTTTTTTTTGTCATGTTTGTCTTTACCATTATTGTCATGTGCTTACAGTACAGCTGTTGCAACATGGCAGGTTACCGGTATCTTTGTTTTTGTATGGCTCAGTTACTGAAACAATCACTTTGACTTCCTGTCAAACAGGTGATCCACGGATCACCTGTTGAAAAGTTGAAACCCCTGTTTTAGATGGGTCCCATTTTATGAGTTCTGCTTGAATGACATTAGAGTACAGTACTGAGTACAGTATTGCATCCCAGAACCCCCGCAGGGTGACATGATTGCGTCCTTTCTCAATTTAGTGTGGTTTGAAGGCATTTATACTAGAATCGGCCTCAGGTCTTAATGAATTAACCTGTACTCTGTGGCCCAGCACTAGAAAGCCTGGTGTAACAAATAACAAGCTGTTGATTGAGCCGTTGAAGCAGATTTTGGGGCTACTACTGTAGCTAATCTGAGCCAAACTTGTGTTTGTTATTTTCCTTGGATGCTCTGTGGCGTACCTTTTTTAAATGTTTTTTTTTCTTTACTTATATTTATATTACACATTTATATTTACACATTTACGTTTACACAGATTTTATCGCATTTCACATATTAATAACATTTTGTTGTGGAAGGAAATTAATGAATGTATATACCTACTTCAGTATGACATTCCCACAAGGGTAGTACTATGGAATGAATCCATGTATTTGTTTAACAGAAGTCGAGAGCTCTCTGAGACTGCCACATGCAAATACATGTCTCAATATCAGACATGTGTTCCCTTTATATACACTTGTAGATGGATTCTTTCTTGTTTAGTGGACAGAGCCATACATGGCTCTTTCTACATGACTATGCTAGATTTACAAATAGTTACTGACAGACTGCTGACAGGTGAGAACGTGGTTAGACCTGCCTAGTCACCAGATGTCCTCTTTAGTAAAGGCTCATAGGAGGCATAACTCTAATCACAGACAAAACGGTGTAGTATTATCATATCTGACATTACAATTTCATAAAAATGAAATATGCCATGCCATCAATGTAACTTCTATTAGTTCTTGACCCCATTTCTTTGTTCTAGATTTTTACATTCCGTGTCAAAGTCATAGGACACTCATGTACTGTGTAAATGAGGCCACCGTCGAGGTTCTCTGAGCAAAAAGCTTCAATGAGGAATTGATTATAATCCAGAAACAGACGGCATGAGGATATAAAAAGAGGAAAGGGGACAATGTTATCATGGCAGAACGTGCAAGTGTTCCAGTGGAGAAACCCGAGTCAGAACCACTTGTGGTGAAAGGCCGTATTGTTCTCCGTTTGCTTCGTTCTTCATTCGCCGTCACATTTTTCTCCTCCTTTTATTAAAATTCGTCAGGCAGGAACAGGTACCAGCCAGGTGACAATAAGGCCCTCAAATATTTGGCTTCCTTAAATTCTCTTCATTGTTGTTGGCAAGGCCCGCTTTCTAAACATGTCATACCAAACAATGTATGGGAAATGAACACGGGCAGCGAGGTCCACGTATCGAAAAGGTCACAGGTTCAGTCCGCATAACGGACAGTGAGTGTCCATCAACAGCCAGTTTGTCTTGTCCACGTGTCCTTGAACTAGACACTTACCTGCTCACTCATTGTGAGTAACTCAGGATGGAACGTGTCAGCTAAATAGTAAATGCCCTAATGGAACAGTGCTCAGTCTTTATTACCACACGTCCAGGGGCAGTGGAAACTGCTCTCTCTCTCTCTATAGCATGGTGAAATGGAACACCTCTGCTGCTCAGAGTACATAGAGCAAACAGAATAGAACAGCCTTTTATTGCTAAATGACCAGGGGCAGCTGAAACGGCTCTCTGCATACATATATAGCAAGATTGTTGTTTTTTTCCTTCGCCTCTGTAGAACTTTTCAGATTTACCGCTTTAATTAAAAGCGCACTACACCGCTCCCAGCCAGCAAACTGATGCTGTGGGAGCACTGGGAGCCAAGTCAGCCAACACACAGGGATCAATTACGAGGGCATCCCACTCTAATGTATGTGTGGACGTACTAAGGTGCAGGGGGAGAAAGTGCTTGTGAGCTAGCCAGATGCATGGAGGATCAAGATGACTAACCGGAAATGCTGATGGAGGCCTTGTCCAAAGACAACCTACATGGACGAATGAAATGTTATATTATAATTTATCAGTAATATTAGTAGTAGTAGTATTATGGCATGAAATAGCTCTCTTACTTTACTAGGTCATTGGTATAATAGAGTGTTTGTTCAGTAACAGGGGTGTCCCCATCTCTCCGGCTCTTTAGTAAACGGAAAATACATCATTAGGCTATGTCTATTCGGGAATGATGCCAGTTGGGAACCCAACGCCATCATGAGGCCAAATCTTCCTAAACACATTTCTTTATATTACTCGTACAGATTCTATCCGTACATCACGCAAATCGGTATACACTACGTCTATAGTCATGTGTTCAACACAGATCACAGGTTTGATGGAGATTTTGTACAAACATCACAAACGCTATTATCCTGGTGGAGAGTTTTTCTAGTTTGTCACTGAGCTTATTTATTTTTCAGCAATAAATGTCCTACACCTTATGCTCAACAACTATACCACTTAACTCTAGTATCTAGGACAGATCATTCTAAATGTTTATTACAGTGTCAATAAGGGGTGGTAGTCTAAATTGAATTGAGCTAGCATTGTCCTTGGCATGAGCCACAATTGGATTGTGAAAATCAATCAGTAAATGGAGGTCTGTTTGTGGGCTGTTTTTCATTTACTGGCTCTCATCATGACTTGTGGGTAGGTCATCAAGGTAGACCTACCCACAAGTCAGCCAAATCATTTGACTAGACCCTTTTTGTAATAGAGAAATATTTACCAATGGCTTCGACACCATCTGGATAATAGAGCCACAGAATAAGTTGCCACAAGGTGTGGCATTTCCTGTCTGAACCTCACTACTTGGTAAATGTAAAAGGAGGCTGTTTATTTAATTCTCCCTTCCTCTTCTTATATTTATCTAGGCTAATCCTGCAAGTGAATTTCATTTTAAGAATGCACTCATGAGCTTTTTGGGCAATGCAATAAACCAAGTTGACGTTTGTGGTATTTTACTTTTGGGAAAAGTCATATAGTCTACTTTATGTCTGTCTTAATGGTTTTGATTGGCTAATTGTTAACATGCACGCTCTTGGACTGCGAGATAATGCTAACCATAAAGGAATGTACCGTTCACTAATTTGCATGTGCCTGATGAGTGTATTTAGCTGCTGTGCAACCTACAGCACACACACACAGCTTCATTCCACTGGTATATCACCAACATTATTTACAACACAAACAAAGATGCTAGGAAAAAGGTTTCAGGTAGAAAAAGGTTAAGAGGGAGTATTACATTTTCATCCTAGACCAAAAGCATGCATGTGGTTCTGGAGGATGATAATCTTAGAAAAAGCACCCAGAGAGCTGCTACACCAACACCACATGCTCCGTTACGGACATTCTAAATATGACCTACAGTATGTACGTATGTAAGCATTGAGCTGAACTTTGATCTTGCACTGTGACCTTAACCTTTGACCAACTAGGGGAGGAAAAAACAGTAGCGCTGTTCTTTTTTTTTTCTTTTTTTTTAACTGTTTTTATTAAGCATTTTTGTATTTTTAACATAATTTCAGAATATAATTGACATTGTATAAACATTATGAAAAAGGGACAGATAGATAATGTACAGAGTAGCGCTGTTCTTGATCCAGATCTGATTAAAACTGATTAAACTGTCTTTTGGGTGTGGCTGGCTTTCACTATTACGCCATTTGTGAGACGGTTATTGAGAAATGAGAGATCGGATCTCTTTTCTGTAGGTGTAGTATCAGTGTATTGTCAAAGTGCATCTCGGTCACTTAATAGCTATAGGGGTAGAAATAGGTTAACAATACAAATTATGCTAGTTTTGTGCATTCATTCATTTTTTATGCATGGCCCACTGGCCCCCAGCCCCCCACCAAATGACCGGAACTACTTAATATTCACCAAAAAAGCAGACCAGTAACTCCCACCACAGGACTCAGGCAATAATACCTTTGCAACCACTATATTGAAGTATTTCCAACAGCTTTTAGTCATAAAATCTGAAATAACCTTCAAGTATGCTTGGTGGAAGTGGGAGAGGCGAGGTAGTAATGTGTCATGACAGATGACTATATCATTGTTGTGATGATGTTCAAAAGGGAGTGGTATGTCGCTTGTCAAGTTTGCCTTTAGATCACATTTCCATTGGAATGCTTGTCGAAGGAACTGTCTTCCTTACCACTGCTTCTTAAAGGGATATTTCACTTTCAAAAAAACTGTTGACCATTATTTTATAATTTACTCAAGCTTATGTGAACACCTGAGGCAGTTTTTTTAATTGCTTGTTTCAGTATTTAGATATTTGATATTAATTTTAGCTTCCCCGCCCCCTTCCTATACAAACCCTTTGTAACTTCAACCAACATTTTAACCATGTTAGATTAAGCATAAACACCCGTCCTTTTTTCTGGTGACTGATACTGCCCTCCTAATACGTGTTATCATTATTACTTTTTTCAATTATTTTAGATAATTTTATGGAGCTTTGATGCTGCCTGAAGCTTTTCCTTTTCCAAAAGAAATATTATCTTCATGTCATTGATGTATGACTGTTATAATCTCTGTTTCTTTGGGAACAGTTCTGATCTTTCCCCCCAACATTTTTTAATTTGTCTAATTTTAATTTTAGGACCCTTGAGGAATTCTGGACACTGGAAAGTTTAATTCTCTGACATGTCTTTTTCAGACACGACTGACCCACATGTTCTAAATTAATTTGATATGCACGCTAAATTTATACTTTTCTCCTCTGTGTACCCTATCTTTCCACTGTGAAAGATAATAGACGTATAAAATACTCCTGTGACTCTAGAGTTAGAATGAACAACCAGTTTAGTTAGAATGAGTGTGTAGACATAAGGAAAGGCAAGTTTATTTGTATAACACTTTTCAACGACAATGCAATTTGAAGTGCTTTTCACAAAACATAAACTTTAAGAGATTAAAACAGCAATAAGACACAAAACAAACACATTATAAAAGGACATTTAAAATAACAAGAAGTTAAAATGAAAATTACAGTGCAGAATAAATTATTTAAAAAAAAGAATCATTAAAATGCTGTGACTTGAGCTTCAGCAGTTTTCTATAATGTAGAGCATTTTATTCTCACTCACGTCTTTCTGTGTGTGTGTGTTCGTTCAATCCAGGTGGTGAGCGGCGGAGGCGGGCCTTCATCGCTGCCATGGCATTGCTGCGGCCAAGGTTAAAGGTGGTGGTGATGGTGATGATCATGAACCTGTTCATCTTCATCCTGATCTCGCGCAACAGCAGCCAAGACAAGAGTGGCCGCAACAAGGTGCGCGTGCCCACCAAGCGCTTCTGGGCCAAAATAAAGCCAAACAATGCTTTCTGGAACCGCAGGCAGCAGCTTCTAGACCTCCAACAGAACCCCATCCTCATCTTCAACGACAGCGGCGCCGAGAGGCCAGACTGGCTTAACGACACAGGGTTGAACTCTGAACCCTGCCAGCCTGATCTCAGGGTCACCACCCAGGTGAAGGACTACAACTCCCTACCTGACCGCTTCAAGGACTTCCTGCTTTACATGCGCTGCCGTTCGTATCCACTGTTGGTGGACCAGCCTCACATCTGCCGGGAGGACCCGCCTTTTCTGCTGCTGGCCGTCAAATCCCTGGCCTCGCACTTTGACCGCCGCCAGGCCATTCGTCAGTCGTGGGGACGGGCGGGCACTCTGGCCAATCGGACGGTGGCGACGGTTTTCCTCCTCGGCAACGCCACCCCGTTCGACCACCACCCGGACCTATCGGAGATGCTACGCTACGAGAGCAAGCGGCACAGGGACATCGTCCAGTGGGACTACAGGGACTCATTCTTCAACCTGACCGTCAAAGAGGTGCTGTTCCAGGAGTGGGTGCAGACCCGCTGCCCGGGGGCACGCTACATCTTCAAAGGGGATGACGACGTCTTCGTCAACACCCACCGCATCCTGGATTACCTCAAGGGCCTCTCGGTACACAAGGCCAGGGACCTGTTTGTGGGTGATGTGATCACTAACGCGGGGCCTCACCGCGACAAGAAGGTCAAGTACTTCATCCCAGACAGCATGTACATTGGCACGTATCCTCCGTATGCCGGGGGAGGAGGGTACCTGTACTCTGGTGAGCTGGCCGCGCGTCTGTACAATGTATCAGAGCATGTGGCGCTCTACCCCATAGATGATGTCTACACAGGTATGTGCCTCAGGAAACTAGGTCTGGCGCCAGAAAAGCACAAGGGCTTCAGGACCTTTGACATAGAGGAGAAGTACAGGTCAAACCCCTGTGCCTATAAGAGTCTGATGCTCGTGCACCCCAGGACCCCGCAGGAGATGATACAGATCTGGGCATGGCTCAGTAACCCTGACTTAAACTGCCAGTAACATTCCAACGGTAGCCATTGTGGATATGACTAACTGGGTACATTGTCCAGTGGTATTCATATTGTGTACAGTGGCTGAGATTGCACAGCTGCCAACATTTGGGGTTCCAACTTCCGGCCATTTGGGATTAACAGTTCCCAGACATTGTTTTTGTCAGAATAAAATGGTGAAGATGCATTTATTTTCTGTTAGTTCAAAATGGACAGGATCGCCCAGTAGGAGTCATTTTGTGTCTGATGGAAACTATATACCTAAGATAACAAATATTAAGCTTGCCCTGCAGAAGTCATTTGGCATCTGACTTGTTGGCATCTGTGTGGTACTGGGCTGGCCTATATCAGCTATTGTTGATATGTCTGAATGGCCACCGTTATTTTATTTTGTGGATACATTTGGCAGCTTTATGTCATTAAAGATATATTTTATGGTGATTTGGGTCACTTGCCTTCTGAGTGCAGGCAAGTAAATGCATTGCACCCCTTGGATTGCCTTGCACATTGTTGTTGCACAAAAAGAGGCCATCATAGTATTTTCACTTAATATCAGACTTTGGTAGACCCAACTGCTGTCCTTTATTGTTAATGTTGAACGAGCTTCATCCAAAGTGAGCGTGTCTGTCATTTGCGTGCACATATTTATATTACATCTATTTATATGGCCTTTGTGATGCTTTAACACTGTGTATTGGCTCCCCTGTAGAGCCTCTCAATGCTGTATTACAATGAGACTTCGACTTATTAGGCTTGATTCATACTGAAAATAGCCGATCAACACGCTCACAACGCATAGCACTGCAACGCATTGTGAGCTTGCGGATCGGCTATTTTTGTTGCCGACACCTGCGTGCAACTAAATCAGGCATTGGGCTATGTGTCCATTGGAGACCTCTTTTTTACATTGGTTTCCTTTTCTCATCATTGAAATGCATTTAGAACTTTCACTCAATGTAGTCGTCTCAATGGATTAGCATATTGTAGTACTCTGTCTTCCTGCTGTTGGTCGTCAAAACATTTTCAGAGCTTTAACAAAAGGCGAATGGGCTTCAAACCTGTTTTGATTAGTCTCATAGCGACAGCAGGAGCCAGCTCTTACCAAAAGGCCTTCCGCTGAATGCTGAGAAAAAGAGGGTTCCCAGTGGACACTAGCTTAATGGTTGCTTGTGGCTACGCATGTGCTCCTATTCCCATCCACACTCCCAGAAGTATTTAGTCTTTCTTCTCTCTGCCATAGCCCCTCACGTCATCCCCTGAGAAAGAAGGATAAAAAGAATGTTTCATTGACCTTGTGTTTCAAATTTAGTGAAGAGTTTCTTTCCAAACATTTTAGGATGATCTCTTAGATATTGAAATTCCAGTGTGTATAAAGCATCACTATTTTGGTCAACCAAGTTAATTTAGTTAATGTGCTAACGTTTAAAAGAAAAGTAGCATAACATCTTTTCTTTCCTATACAAATCCAGTCAGAATCAAGTGGCATTTTTGCATCTTGGAATGATTCTCTTCACATTTTTGCAATATTTGAAACTGTACACCATTTTCTTTCTTTTTCTTTTCTTTTCAAATGATGGATGTCCCTCTTGGAAAAGAAACTAATTACGTATGAATTTTTAAAGCATGTGGTGGATGAAGGGAGTGTTAGCTTCAGGGAGGGAAAAGGAGAGTAGGAGCCATGCCTAGCTAAGCCCAGCAGGTCTGGGCTTGGTTTGGGATTGGTACGGAAATCTATATGCTGTCTATTTGCTTTAATATCTTGTCAAAGCCATTTTCCCCCACATGCAAAATGCCAGTATAAATGTTTAAAATGCATATTTTCTGAAAAGTGCAGTTATTTTTTTTATTGTATTTTAACCTACCACACAAATACCCTAGCTAGCTATAGGCTACATATCATGCAGATTTCTTTTTAATCATTTGAATCTGTTGGTGATTTTTACCTCTACTTCCTTACCTTATCAGTGAGGGGGAAGGGTTTGGGTTTTTAATCATTGACCACAGCTTCAGATCCCGCTTCCATAATCCCTTAGAAATGACAAAAATGTTTTTGACTGACTGTTTTGCATTTTGGGGATCTGGCAATTTTGCTGTTAATGTGGTTGTAAAACTAGTATTGTGGAGGTATCGTTTTGTCGGGTTAAGCTCTTTGCTGTTTGGCTTTTGTCGCACATTTGTTTTAGTTTTTGTGATATGTCACAAAATGCTGCATATATAAGTTATATATATATATATAATATACTGTAATATATATGATGGTGTGTGTGTGTGTGTGTGTGTATATATATATATATATATATATATATATATATATATATATATATATATACGCACACACATACATAGTGTATCGACATGGAATGATT